>CM068584.1:4396187-4631187 GCA_035048485.1 Pteria penguin
CAAACAGTCCTCTCCCGTATACTCACTTTCCACGTGGTCCTCTCCCACTACTGACTTTCCACGTGGTTCTCTCCCACTACTCACTTTCCACGTAGTCCTCTCCCGTATACTCACTTTCCACGTGGTCCTCTGCCACTTTTCACGTAGTCCTCTCCCGTATACTCACTTTCCACGTGGTCCTCTCCCACTTTCCACGTGGTCCTCTTCCACTTTCCACGTAGTCCTCTCCCGTATACTCACTTTCCACGTGGTCCTCTCCCACTTTCCACGTGGTCCTCTCCCATTCCGCGTGGTACTATATTGTATATTGTATTTTGCAGGTACAGGTGAATCAGGAAAGAGTACTATTACCAAACAAATGCGCATCATCCACATCAATGGCTTCGATATGAAGTAAGTCTGTTACGACGCAACGACATGTAAATTACTGCAGTCATGTGATTAATGTTATGTATGGGAATATACATGGCGGGTGTATCTAGACTAGCAGGAGACGCTTACTCCTCAAATAGGTCAGACATCTGTCTTCATGTGGTCGTGCATTTTTCACGTGGCACGTTAAAAACGTAGTGACACAAAATCCACGCCCACTATGAGGTTTATCAATGTCCACAGTGGGATTTATGAATGTCTACTATGAGTCCAGGAATGCCCAGCATGGAGTTATGAATTTTCAAAGTGGGGCCATGATTGGCCAACATAACTTTCATGAATGACCACTGTGAGTTCCTGAATGTCTACAATAAGGTCCAGAAATGGCTACCTTTGTGTTCGAGAGTGTCCACTTTGCATGGGATTGTAAGTGTTTTATGGGGTATATAAATGCCCACTGTGGGGTTTATGTTTACCATAGGACCCAGGAATGTCCATCATGGGATGTGGAATGTCTACCATGAGGTTTATAAATGTCACTATCAATCACATTCCATCTAAGGTCCATTAATATACACTGTGGGGTCCATGAATGTCCACCATGGGCCTTGGGTGCATGAATGCATACCATGGGTTCGTGAATATCCACCATGGGGCATTCGACTGTTGGGTTTATTAATGTCCACAGTTGGGTTTTGAATGACCATCATGAGGCCCAGGAATGCCCACCACAAAGTGCATGACTGTCCTCTTTGGGATCCAATAATGTCCATCATGGTGCTTTGTGGTTGCCGCAATAGAAGTCATTGATGTCTTTATACTTTAACTTTATGATAGATTGAACATGTCTGACGTATGTTCAGTATTGCACTAATTAATGTAATAAACTTCTGAGTGTAAACAGCCCCATAGAAATCTTATCAATGCTTGAGAACTTCTGTCTCATCTTTACAGAGAGCGTATGGAAAAAATCTGGGATATCCGAAAAAACATCAAAGAATCTATTGTGGTAGGTATATTACAAAACAATACACATAAATGTCATTGTAATTAAAGCAATTAGATACCAAACTTTTGATGCCTTATGTATATCTGCTACAGAAATGTATATATTAAACTAAATGAAAATATTTGATATCTATGACATCGACAGATACTGCATCGATTGCCTGTCAATCATGGTAAAATTTTTGTCTGCGTTTCAAGATTAAATTAAAAACATTTTATTCGACTCCTTTTTTGCAAATGTAAATTTCTGTCATATTTCTCATGGCCGTATATTGTAATGAACATTTGATATGTTTACGTTGCTGATGTATAGAGAGCATAATGATTTAAGTGGGGAACTGTTTAAATTACGAAAGTACATTATTTTGTTTAAAATATTGTAAAATCTGTCCTATCAGAAGTTTTGTTCCTATAGATATAAATTGAAATTCGGAAGGCGCTACAGTTCCCTCTTTTTGCTCGGTTTTGCTCAAAATGTGTTTTACTGACGCATGATACACAGATCTGAGATTACCTGAATCATGATACAGAGATTACATGAATCATGATACAGAGATTGATTACATGAATCATGATACAGAGATCACATGAATCATGATACAGAGATCACATGAATCATGATACATAGATTACATGAATCATGATACAGAGATTACATAAATCACGATACAGAGATAACATGAATCATGATACAGAGATCACATGAATCATGATACAGAGATCACATGAATCATGATACACAGATTACATGAATCATGATACACAGATCACATAAATCATGATACACAGATTACATGAATCATGATACACAGATTACCTGAATCATGATACACACATTATCTGAATCACGATACACAGATTACATGAATCACGATGCACAGATTACATGAATCATGATACACAGATTACCTGAATCATGATACACAGGTTACCTGAATCATGATACAGAGATTACATGAATCATGATACAGAGATTACATGAATCATGATACAGAGAATACATGAATCATGATACAGAGAATACATGAATCTTGATACAGAGATTACCTGAATCATGATACAGAGATTTCCTGAATAATGTTTTGTTTTCACATACGGGATCTTCTTATATTTGATACTTTCTGACTGTAGGTTTTATTGCTGGCCATGCAGCAGCTAGAAATTCCTTTGGATAACCCAAGCAATGTTTCCAGTCGAGATTATATCCTAAACAATGCTGGAAACCCCGATATTCAGAAAACTAACGTAAGTAAACGGCAAAGGCAATATCGTCTTCCTTCAAGTAAACATTGTGTCAGAAGATCACTCGTACTGATATAACATCAGCTGATTTCTCGTTATTCAGCATACTATACAAAGGCTCACACAGAGGTATCAAATATATAAACAAGACACCATTCAGTATTCTTACCCATACTTTCATTATTACTCTAACTGTTTACTTTTTGGAATCATTGTTTTTGTTGTATGGTATTGTATTACCTGTGAAGCCAAGCGACTCGGCGATTCTAATCCTTTGCCCCACCCCTGTCTGTCTGTCTGTCTGTCTGTCTGTAGCGTTTCTGTTGTCTTCACATGCGAGATGTGTTTTTTAGAGAACAATCCAATTCAATTTGCTTTTCTCTTTTCATGAAATAATATCATAATAGTTAGGGGACATATTATTTCACATAATTTTAAAATAAACATATTATTGAATGGCAAGAACTGCAGTGTATGGTTCAAATCACACTGACAAAATTAAAAAGTGATAGAATTATTGACTTATCACTTTATTAACATTACAATTATAAATAAATCATATAGAAATATTATGGCTTATAACTATAAATAAATCATATAGAAATATTATGGCTTATAACTATAAATAAATCATATAGAAATATTATGGCTTATAACTATAAATAAATCATATAGAAATATTATGGCTTATAACTATAAATAAATCATATAGAAATATTATGGCTTATGACTATAAATAAAACATATAGAAATATTATCGCTAATGATTATAAATAAATTATAAATAGATATCATCAGATATTTATATGACATTCGTTCTTTAGACGAGGATTTGATATTAAAGAAAAGTAAATATTACAAGAATGGAGCTACGGATTGTTTTCTCAGTGCTACTGATTTGGGGAAAATTCCTCAATCATGCTATGAAAAGATAAATTTGTTTACATTACATGTTATTTTGTAAATATGAAAATCAGTAAAGATGAATCGTAATGTATTCTGCTTGTCCTGTTCATGTTTATTATTCCGGATATTTGTGTTGCCAATTTGACCAATTCTTACTTACCTTTATCGGACAATATTTGCACGAAGTGAGAAATCGATATTTGATTTTTTTAGTTATAAATTTAATTTTGTTACCTAGGAATTTATTGAACACACCGAGAAGCTATGGTCAGATAATGGTGTACAGGAATGTTTCAACAGATCACACGAGCACGAATTCCAGCTGATAGATTGTGCCAAGTAGTAAGTATACTCAAGTAGTAGGTATACTCAAGCAGTAAGTATACTCAGACGTATACAGCTGACGACATAGGTCGGTGGTAGGTCGACATACTGTACCAAAAAAAGGGGGATCCTACACACCAAAGAAAATTTATATACACCAGAGATCACTTTAAATATAATGAAATCAAGAGTATTCAATGTATATTCCCTTTATTTCATAGCTGATTTTGAATGAATTGTTTTCGGTGGTGCGCGTGGACGCCGCTAGACAAGCAGGCTACGCTTTCTGTCCAGGGCATCTGGGGCTACTTCCTCGAAACGTTAACCACTGGTTAAGCTAACCTGTGGTTAAAGTTTGAGAGACAATTAGTTTAATTTTTGTTTGTATGAAAACCTAAATTGCATTATAATGTTAGTTGCATTTGCTACAAATCAGTACGCAGACCATGGCTTTGAATCTCCTCATTTCAAATATACAGTCAAATGACATATAACCATCGGTAACCATAATCAGTGTTTAAAGTTCGAACACTTGGTCCCTGGTGTGGTTTCTAATGTTTGGAAGTTTATAAATGTCCAGCCTAGTATGCTATTATGTCTATCTTACGGTAAGATGACATCAGTTTAGTTTCCCCTTATCGTTGGGTAATTAGGTGTGCATGTCATTAAAACCGATGCCCTATTCTTTCTACCTACAGTTTCCTGGACAAACTACAGGAGGTCAAGAGTCCGGCCTATGTGCCTTCTGACCAGGACATTCTCCGCTGTAGAAGCCTTACTACATCAATACAGAATATAGAGTTTGATGTCCCGGACGGCGGAAACCAGGTCAAATTTAGGTAGGTATAGAAGTTATAAAGATATATAATTCTCTCTTTCTCTGATTATCAAACTACAGTTTCTAAATTTGACTGACCAATCCCACCATGGTTAGCTGACCATGCAGATAAGAACAGTAACTGGAATCAGCAACTTGAACTGTATAATAGAGGCCGATGTAGACACGTGAATGGGTTCGATGGCACAAGGTACTAAATCATCCACTATACCTCAATGTTTGATAGTAAATGGCTTACCAAGTAAATAAACTTAAAAGTACTGACATAATAGGGAATTCGGAGAAACACATCACTGATTCGATTTGAGATAAATGTTATGTATTCCATATCCGGTGCGATATAAAATGGGTACAACCGTTACCAACAACACTTACGGAAAGTCTTCACAATGATGTAAATAAGAGTTGTCCTGCACTGAATTGTCTATGATTACAATGAGTTTATAAATATTTATTAAACAAACAAATATCCTTTTCTGCTTTTCTTTTATAAAATGTTTGTTGTTACTGCTATACCCTGTTTATACCATGCGAGAAACAGGATGCTTACCCTTTCTCGGATAATTATGTAAAATTCGAAGCCGACGCGTATCGCTGAAGGTTCTGTAAACACCAGATTCGAATGTATTTTTAAAGTGATGTTGTCAGAGGACTTACCTTCCTCCAAGAACATAATATCATTACACCAGCAGATAAAGCTTCTAATAATTATACATTTACTTGTAAGAAATATTACTTTGACAGTCTTGTGAAAGAATTAGGATTAAATTCAGCTCCAGGAAATCCTACTTATACTCTCAAGAAATTTTTGGTTTCGGAAGTACTTGGGAATCATAAATCTGTCCTCAATACGTTTGGTATTGACACAAATAAATTAAATTTAGAACTTCCATATTTGTACTGCATTCCAAAAAATGCACAAAAATCCTTACAAACAACGCTTTATTGCTGGTTCCTCAAAGTGTTCCACAAAATCTGTATCGATGCTACTCACAAAAATTACATCAGAAATTAAATCTGGCCTTCATAGGTATTGCGAAACAGTAAATTCCAGAATTGGAATTAATCAAATGTGGATCCTTAAAAATTCAAAAGAGTTGTTAGAACATCTAAAATCAAAAAGTTTTACTAAAATTCACTCCATCAGGTCTTTTGACTTTTCGACTCTTTACACAACGATCCTTCATCAGACATTAAAAGACAGATTAGTGGAAATTATCCAAAATGCATTTACTAGTAAAAACGGAAGCCTCAAATTCAAATATATAGTTATAGGCCTTGATAATACTTACTTTGTTAGAGACAATTCTGATTACAAAAATGAATATACTGAAACAGATGTCATCCAGATATTAAACTTTCTTATCGATAACATTTTTGTGGTGTTTCGAGGAAAGGTTTTTCAACAAATTGTCGGCATTCTAATGGTCATTAACTGTGCCCCTCTTCCAGCCGACATATTCCTTTAATCATACGAAGCTGAATTCATTCAGTCTTTGCTTTCGCAAGGAAAGAAACAATTGGCTCTTGGCTTCAATTTCACTTACAGATATATAGATGACTTGCTTTTAATTATTAATCCTTCATTCGCGAATAACCTTAGCATAATCTATCCAAGTGAACTAGAGGTCAATGAAACCACAGAAAGTAGTATTTCTACTTCGTGTTCAGATATTACGTTGTCATTCAACATTAATGGTCAGTTGATCACCTTACTCTATGACAAACTTGACGATTTCAATTTTACAAACTTTCCTTTCATAAGTAGCAACATTTCATCATCGCCGGCATACGGCTTATTCATATCTCAGTCAAGACGTTATTCCAGATTATGTTCAAATTACAATGACTTTGTTCTGAAGGCTAGACGAATTTCAGATTAGCTACTCAACCAGGGTTATATATGCGCTAGAGTAACAACGTCACTGAGAAAGTTCTATGATCGTTACGAGACTCTTATTACACAATATGATATCTCGTTATCTAGATTTTCAAATGATATTCTGGACTGTCACCTATTCTGATAAATTTACGCAGAATTGACACATTCTGTACTAGAAGGTTACCTACTTTGACTTCTCCATATATAAATATATGGAATTTACACTATTTGACTCTTTCTACTGGGTATATGTGACGGGTTTTTGCTAACAAGCAGGAAATGCTCACTCTCCCCGGGCACCTGATCTCACTCCATCAGGGGAGTTCACATATGCTCTTCAAGTAGACAGTTTTCGTTATATTCTACTCGGTTTTCATTTTCACTGATTTTGTATGTCCTCTGGTTTCATGATTTTCGGAATTATGGTTTGGATTTATCTATCATCTTTACATCTGAAGTATCGTATTAAGTCTGTCCACGATCACGAATAGCATTAGATACTGACTGCATGATGTATTTCTTAAAACCAAGATAAATTTCATGTTTTGTATCTATTACGAGACAACTGTACCAAGGACAAATGGCTAGACAAAATGTATGATTAACATTTCATTGGCTCAAGTGATTATGTCATTGTGTTTTTTTTTTTACCATATTACCTTCAATACAATATCATAAATCATTCAATGGCGACATTCCCTTCAGATCTTAAGGAATACCACAAATTAGATTTATGCATATTAAAAACTACTTTAGGTGCGACATCAGCTTAAAATGACTTGTTTGTTCGTGTGCACAGGGTAACCGGAAATAACCCATTATCAGATCATTGTTTGCCTTCCTAAAATGAATTGCATGTATATGTAGTAGATCTTAAGATTTCACACATCAGGTGTCTTTTTGTGTACATAACTACTTATATCTTGCTTTGTATTCAGCGTCTTTGACGTCGGTGGTCAACAAGGTGAACGTAAGAAATGGATCCAAGTCTTCGACAGCGTGACGGCCATTTTGTTTATTGCTGATTGCAGCAGTTTTGATCAAACACTACGAGAAGATCCTTCAAGAAACAGACTCTTAGAGGCGCTTGAAAACTTCGAACAAGTATGGAACAATAGGTAACTTAGTTTAAACAAACATACGCTTTTTCAATTAAGATGAAAAGCAACTGAGCTTTTTTGATAATAACTCTGATGTACTAAAAAGAATACCAGTGATACTGTATTTATGCATGCAGTAAAACCTGCTTTTAAGACCTTTTGTATTAAGCAATCACCTTTCTTTAACAACCACCTGTCACTGTTCCATACCACTCATTGTCTATTTGAAATCAACTACTCTTAAGTGACCACCTACCATAAGCGACCACTTTCAAACCTTCCCTATGAATGCCTCTTTAAACAGATTAGAATGTAATAAATATTTATAGCAATACCTATAACTTTCTGTGACGTCTGAATAAGTATTGTAAGAATGACAAGGGTTGCTAGCTTAGTGGGATACCTCCCTCCTCCACTACGAGAATCCTGTCTCTGATTCGAAGCAGTTTGTGAATGCCCGTCGTGTAATGTTGTTGATGGTTACACTTGGACATTTCACTAGTTGCTCTCATAGTTTACTTTTTCAGCATTCTTGCTGTTAAAACATTTCACTTTATTGTCTAATTAAAAGAACACGCACTGCCTCACTAGTATTGACTAGATCTGATTGATGCCTAAATAGGAGCTATTGTTCACAGTTTCTTCCTCCGTCCGAGTATAACAATCTTACTTATATTTTCAGTCAGTCTTGGCATGTAGTGCATCGTCTAGTAGAATTGAAAGCTACGTTATATCGTGGTATTGCTTATTTTGAGTTGGTAACATATAATCATAAAGTTATACACATAAATTAATGAAATGCAATCATGAGTTGAAAATAGCTTGATTACGTCGACTACTAATTCATATATACATCAATTATAGCCATGCTTTGGAACTACTATATAATTCCAATTTGATCTTATTTGTTTTACTTTACTAGAGATAGGCACTGTCATTAAGTGAAGCTAAATCTTTCAATATTGTCATATTTCTCATATAAAACAATAATCCCTCTGACCGCAAAAGAATTTTCAGTGTGAAAATGCGACTTATCTTAATCAACTCGAATGTCCTCTAGTACACAATTCTTATCACCTTCAAGTACTTTCACGGTCAACATAACTGTTCATGCCAGTCAACCTCTTGTCAGCTTCAATAACACTCGGTCAAAAATGAAAGAATGCAGAGTGGTACATTTTGCTGTACCAACTCTCTGAAATGCTGCCATAAACATCAATTCTTACATATATTCTGCTAGAAATACGGTCCTAACTGAAAAAGATGACCACAGAGCACGCTATAAACGTGACATATGTTCGATGCATGCTTTTATGACATCTATTACATGAACATAAAAACCTTACCGTGTGATTTCTCAGACAATATATAAGTATATATAGTTTAATCATAATCTAGAAAATTATGGTCATCCGTCTTGAAATATTATAGTTTGTCTTTCGCAATACAACATGTGATCTGAGAAACGTGCGTTGGGAAATGGCAAGTTTTTTAGTCGATGTATCTAGATTAGATACTACTTTGACATTTTTTGTAATGGTAGTATAAAAGGGCAGGCCTGGGATTCGGATGACCTTCCCGATCGTAATAATCATCATAGAATGAAACATACAGATTTTATACTTAATATTAATAATACATATTTGTGTTCTTTATATGATTTGGGATGAATAAGCTCGTCAACAGGAGATGTTCACTCCGCCTAGGCTTCCGATCATATGTGTGACTGTAAGGGGCTTGTAAACCTTACCACAAGGCACAAATACCAAGTGTCCCTCTACTTATTACATTATTAATCTATTGACTGTTTTTCTCTCGTGTAAAATTCTAAATAGGGTTTGAATTTATATACTCCACGATTTTAATTTTCTTTCATAGATTTCTGAGGTATGTGTCAGTGCTCCTGTTTATCAACAAGATAGATGTCTTAGCGGAGAAAATATCTAAGGGTAGATGTATTCAGAGACTATCATCGCAATATCCAGACATATTCCCTGAGTACAACAAGTTCAGTCCTACACGTAGGTATAATGCGATCCTCTAACACTGCATATATGCTGACCACAGCTGGTCACAGACAGATTGTTTATTTTAAATAATGTCTTTATATATATATAACTTTATTATAAAACGTTATATATAACTTTCCCTGTCTGCATATAACTTGCTTGCTGAAATTACATTAACCCTTGATATGAAAAATACTGCCCCCTAGATTCAACTATAATATTGCTGCCTGTCAACAGAATAGTACATTTGCAAAATTGTCCTGTCAGAAATCTGGTATTGCTCATCCCCAGCCAAAAACGCTTAGATGACTCGAATTAGGTACACTTGTTACATTGCTATCTTTTGGAGATAACTGTCCAGTGCGCTGAAGACCTCTAGTGTGGCAGCGATAAAATTTCAGTATCGTGTGCACCATGATCAAGAAAGGAAATTGTCACTATATGTATCTCGGCAATATAATGTTATTCTTCGTTTCTATAATGTGTAGTTTTATTCCCTTAGCGACGGAATTAAGCAAGCTTTAGGACAGAAATAGCAGTTAATGTATTCCAAAATTTGAGGGCTAGCGGAGATGTAGCACTGCCATAAAAATATCCAGTTGGTGAAAACAAATGCATATTTATCCATGCATTTTGTGTCATATATGCCTGCTACAATAAAAGGAAGGCTAACCAACCACATGTACACTGTCCACTGAAAAACACATTTGTTACTAAAAAGCTCAGCGTACAAAACTCTTGTATTAGCGCAATTTCGACCACTTGCAGTGTAATTTCATGACTCGGACCATGCTGTTCTTATTACATTTACGCTGAATTCGTCAACTCACAAAATAAAATTAAAATGTAGACTAAGGGTTCCCTACCCATACATCGTAGTTGTTCTGCCAAAGTAGCGGGAAACAGGAAAACAGCGAGAAATAGGACTACTTTGTTTGGCCTCAGCTGTGTGACAAAATTCTCTATACAGCTTGTGTACTTTGAATAATGGGTACACAAGAAGACAGCACACAGTTCTATATATGTGTTCCTCTAATCTTGTATACTTTATTTGGGTGTTATTATCAAGTCTGTTCTCTAACCATAACCTAGCCTATTGTATTTTGCTTCTATACAAGTGATTTATTGACTACTAATTGACTCTAATCTACTGCGATCAAATTAACCTGTCGATTCTCTAATTGTCATTTTGTAAATGCTTATATGAGAAGAGTCAAATTTGATTTACAGCCGCTGAGAAAACACAGTTTCTAGATTCTTTTCCGGTTCCGGAGGATGAGAAAGATTCATGTAAGAAAAAATCCAGAACCAGGTCACGGACGGATATTGATCCGGACACTGTAAAGACGGCAATTTACATCAAGCACATGTTCATGGTAAATAAACACTTATGTATTTTCGGCAAAGTACTTAAGGAAGGAAATTAATGATGGATTTGACGCTAAACACTAAGTGATTTTGAAGGTCTTATTGAAATGTACAACATAGGACATTTAAGTGACTTGCTATCGTGTATAAGCGTTTAATAACGAAATTTACTAACTGTAATTACAGCTGCAGCAAGATACATGTCCTTATATAGATTTTCTTATAATTTTATTTTCAGAAAATCGTTAAAGGAGAAATAAGTCTTAATGGAAAACTAACGAAAAAGGGAAGCAACTGGCACGACGAACATAGCTGCGAATATTTCTACACATGCGCAATAGACACAAAAAATGTTCAGAGAGTATTAAATGGATGTAGAACTTTGATTATTCAAAATCACCTTCGGAGATTCGGAATCATTTAATTTACAAGCCTGAAACTTATAACATTTACATTTAAAGTACTGCTAAATCATTGGCATTTTTCATATTGATACTATCGTAATGTATAATGCTTATTTTTAATTATAGATTATTGACTGAATACGACGAAATATGACCGCCCGAGGTCTTTGAGCGGCAAAGACCGAGGGCGGTCATATTTCGCTGTATTCAGTCATTAACCTTTTTATTACATATTTAACCGTCCATCTACATTTAATTCTATAAATCGAAGTATTTTCGTTAATAGTACTGTCCGCCATGTTTGTTTGCAACCGGTATGACGTCAAATTTAAGTATTACGTCACGTAACTGGAAATAGTCCCCGGGCTGATATGAAGTTTGCGGGCATTTATGGCTCTATATCAGCCCGGAAACTTTATATATAAACTATTGATAAAATTTTCAAAATATGTAATAATACAAATAAATGATGAAAAGAAAGACAACTCTTAAATAGAATACTCCTAAAGAGAATCTGGAGTCTATAATGTTGTAATATGTACATATTGATTGATTGTACCTATTTATATATTTGTTATTTGTCAATAAATACATTATATTTTTAATATCTTTGTGCTGAAATATTTTATATATAGAAATATAATCCTTGACAAGGAAAGAGTAGGAACGAGTGTCCAGTGTCCACAAAAGTGTAGGAACGACAGTGTCCACAATAGTGTAGGAAGGAATGTCCACCAAAAGTGTAGGAAGGAGTGCCACAAGTGTAGGAACGACAGTATCCACACAAGAATAGGAACGACCATGTCCACAGAAAAGATCCCATAAACCGGTTAACCACACCAATTGAGTGACGTTTTTAATGCTATTGTCATTTTTTGTGTGTAGTCCTTGGTGATTTGTGTCATACAGCTTTCTCAGATGTCTTTTGTTTTCTCTCTAGTACCCCGCATCACTAAACGAAACCAGATCGGTTATATACTTCTCATTCTGCATTCGCAAATTCATTTCTAAAAGTGAAAATGGAAATCGACGTCGACTTATTTGATGGATATTTGTTGTTATTTTGTTGATTAATTGTTATTTCTGTCAGTAGTGAATACGGTATTCTAAATAAGTCATGACAGTCACAAGCTGCTCTACCAAAACAGCATACAATAAACAGGGTCATTGATTTCTAGACCGCTACATGGATAATCTAATGTTATAGGCAACATGGGAAATGGGTAAAGGGGTAAAGATGGGAGGGCTCAAGTTCTCTCCAGTCACCGTCCTTTGTATAATAACCGTGACGCGGTGGTAGAGAGGAAGAGGTATTTGGCTGGGTATTGGAGGGCTAAGGATCTCACCGTCTCGTCCTTTGTATAATAACCGTGACGTGGTGATAGAGAGGCAGAGATGTTTGGCTGGGGATTGGAGGGCTCAGGATCTCTCCAGTCTCGTCCTTTTTATAATAACCGTGATGCAGTGGTAGAGAGGTAGAGATGTTTGGCTGGGATAAAGAGGGCTCAGGATCTCTCCAGTCTCGTCCTTTTTATAATAACCGTGACGTGCTGGTAGAGAGGTAGAGATGTTTGGCTGGGCATAGGAGGGCAGGGGTTATCTCCAGTCTCGTTCTTTGTATAATAAACGTGACGTGGTGGTAGAGATATTTGACTAGAAATAGGAGGGCTGCGGATCTCGTTAGTTTTTTCTCTTGTATAACGACCGACCTCTTGTATAACGACCGACCTCTTGATTACTGTCCACACAATAGGAGACATTGTCTGATGGGCGTGTTTCATATGCAAGATTGACGAAACACTCGATATGTCAGATTTTCGTCATTCTCAGAAATGTGAATTTATATATAGCTCCATGGTGACTTCTGCCACATAACTGAGCCAGTAACTCCTCTTTTTTCTTTGTATAAATATCTGAATCTGAATCTGAATCTGAATATGATTGAGGGATGTAGCTTGATGCCAGGATCTAACTTCCATAGAATCCTATCTTCTAAGAAATGTTTAACATAAAAAAGATAAGGACGTTATTAATGTCTTGAATTACCCAAAATACATATATTGTTGTAAATACTAAGAGTACAAAAGTTTGACCAATTTCATTTGGGCTATGAAATGAATAAAATGCTGTGAAATGTTATGAAAGATAAGACTATCATAAAAGAAAAGACATAAGACATCTGAACAAGCTGTATGACACAAATCACCAAGGAATGCACATAAACACGATTATAGTCAAAGACAGAAAACCATGTAACAATATTCGATTGTATTGCAGGTACGATATCGACATGACGGTCAATTAAAGTAAGAAACGTCAATCAATTGATGTGGTAAACCGGTTTACGGAACCCCCCCCCCCCCCCCCACCTTCCCACTTATGACAAAGGCAGCACAATCAAAGGATACAAATTTAAAGAATTATGAATAAACCTCCATATAGAGAACAAGGATCAATAGGCTTCTCAAAACGAGAGGTCATAAAAACTCTAACATAAAACCTTTTATGGCATGATATTCTAATATAAAAATAAGTTGAGAATCAGACATCAACATAAGTCAATCGCGTTCTTCCCGTCTGTTAGCGAGATCTGAAAACATGTAACACCTGCCATGAATCGTTTTTGACTTCCTTTGTATAGATCATTCACTACATAATAGTTTATTTCTTGGAAAATGTATCAGTTTTTACAAATTTGTTTACTTACTTCTATCCTCTGTATTTTGTTGACATGATCAATATTGTGATATAGAGCTTCAGTCTTAGATGCACTGATTAACAGGATGCTAGAAAGTATTGTGAGTGGTAAGCCTACAGAAGGTAATCTGTTCTAACACGTAATTATGACAGTTCTCAAGTCATTAATGTAAAAATGAAAGCAGATTAGGATTAAATACTGCCTATAATATTGACATTTATGTCTTAATGATGGTACAGCAAAATAAAAACGTGATATGTGTCCTGATAATACGACTATAAAAGCAAGACACACGTGTATTCCCTTCACGTGGAATGCAAGGTTTTGTAGTATTATCTCTTGCATAACACTTATGTTGCTATACTTGTAAGAGTGGGTCAGAACGTGACGGAATCATACCCACAAAAGAACAAGAGGTACAATTTGAATTGTAGATAAACTTTTAACACTGTTATGCTATGCTCCACAATGCATCCGACATTAAATGTTGATTAAAATATGTAATGGATTTAATGTTTGCATCTAAGCATCCATAACAATGTCGCATGTCCATACACATGAATAAGGGATACACCGATCTATTCATTTTGGTACACGTAATCAAATTATAAACTACTAGTACCGTTGGTGTAAGACTCAAAACAAAGTAAACTTCCCTGGATTATTTGTGATAATATGAAGGCAGAATTATTTTATTAGCAATGCTGATAAAATATTCCAGCCAAATTTCTCAAATCTTTATTTCAACAGAACTTCAACAAAAGAGAAAGGAAATCTATTGGAAATCTTGCAAAATGTACAAATACGACAATGGGGTACACCGACGAATACAGCCATGGTGTCTTTTAGGTTTGTGGGATGAATAAACATTGCCTACTAGCATATAACCTCCTCGGTGTAAGATTTTACAGTAAATATACACCTTCTGTTTGTCAGGGGAGAACGGAACTCTTATATTGAAAATGGAATACGAAATGTAAAAACTGTTGTAGAAATGCTATCATTCAATGAGTGGTAGACGCGTGGCCAATATCAAAAATACATTATCGGAAGAAACTCTGTAGAGTCATCATACTAACATGTCATCAAAATTAATATTAGTTAGGAATGAGAAACACTTTATGACGAATTTTCAGACTACATTATAACCAATGCAGTCTCAGTATTTTACAGTTCTATATTTATTTTGTCAAGAAATTCGCCGTAAAGCGTCATATGCATAGCAGTAACTCGTATGATTTTATTTACAATTCAGCCCTATATAATAAGTAATTAAGCTGGCACGTTTAGCGGAACTGAGTGAAATATGAAACACAACATTTATTAGTTTTGATTAATGTTGTGTGTTACACCTTTGAAATAAACAAGAAATAAACTAGAGTAACTCCCAGAGTGATTCTCACAATAATATAGAACAGTGGACATTCCTAGATCCCTGTCTGTAAGAGAAGAGAGCAGATACCTGTAAGCATCTACTGTTTGTCAACACTAACCCCCCCCCCCCCCCCCCCCAAATCATAAGTACGACACAGAATAGCTAAAACACCGAAGAACAAATAATATCATTTTCGTATTTCAACGCCTTTCTCCTGAACACATAACTGAGAACTTTGCTCAGCAGTGACCTTCTTGAGATGACCAAATGTCTTGTAATTATTTCTGGACGCTTTAATTTCAAAGTTACGTAAGTTAAATGTGCTGGTAGAAATTGCTTCTATCATGTTCTGAGTGTGATGATTCCGGTTTTCTCGTTTTATTGCTGTGTAAATCAGAGCCGATAATGTTGAAGGATATCAGGTAAAACCGTATTAAATCTATATCTGCTGGGAAGTAGGTTGTTAAAGGGAAAAAGGTATGGGTTGTAGAATTGCCACAGATTTCTTATTTATGTATTTCGATTATTGGGCGTCAATATTGTCAAATGTACATTGCACCGCTGAGTTAGTTAAATGTACAATTTACAAAGGCATATACGTTTTGGAAGGCACTCTTATCCTGATGACTAAGTACGAACCAAATGCTAGAATCATGTAGAGAATAATTAAACCAAAGTAGAATAAATTACATGTAGATGGTATAGCATATTAAGACAACAAAATTCACAAATTTAGATACATAAAGTTTTGATGATTGTTTTAAAGTGACTAATATTTCATTTGGACTGATAATGTATATTAGCTACCATTAAAATTTCATAGGTTAACACAATAATTACTTTTTAAGGGCCATTTTATGACGTTGTACATGTTGTTCCGACTATTTCTAGAGGATTAAGTGTCATTCTGGTTGTGCTTGTACAATATTAACATGGTTTGCCTCCTTGATTACTGCTTAAGGAACATTTTATGATGTTATACGTGTTGTTCCCTAAGTCGACATCACGGTTATGTTTGTATAATATCAACACGATATCGGCCATCTCTACATGTTGTAGCCCACTGTTTGTATACGTATAAAAATATCATGCTTATATGAATTTGATAACGATATGTATTTTTGATAAAATCACATTCACTGGGTGATTATCACAAACACATTTTTTCTGTTTGCTTTGTATGCCCGTGAAGAGTTTAATTTAAAGCTGAAATTGCTCAATCTGACAATTTTTAGCAGGACTGACGATTTGATTTTAACGATTTTAATATGCTAAATCGTTTCAAAATTTACAGTTCTGAAAATCATCGAAATGCGCGTATAATAAAATGAGAAAATACAGGTAAATGCTCTATATCTATTGAAACGGTGAATGCATATATATGTTCACGCAGATATAAATTTGTTGTTTTAGGATATCCAGATACATAGTTTGTAAAAAACCACTCTGAATCTAAATATAAGTACTCTGAAGATGACATAAAAAACATGCTGGACTTTCTAATTGACAATATATATGTTGTGTTTGGTGACCAGGTCTTCCAGCAAGCCATCGGAATCCCTATGGGGATTAACTGTGCTCCTTTGTTAGCCGATTTGTTCCTTTCGTCTTACGAAATTGACTTCATACAAAATCTTGTAAGTCAAGGTAAGAAGCAATTGGCCTTGTCCTTTAATTTTATATTTAGATACATTGATGATGTACTATCTATAGATAACAGAAAGTTTGATACATACTTACATACAATATATCCAAAGGAATTTGAAATTAAGGACACTACAACATCCAATTCATGTGCTTCATATTTAGATCTACTTATTGATGTCGACCGAGATGGTAAACTTACTACTTCAATTTATGACAAACGTGATGACTTTAATTTCCCCATTGTTAACTTTCCATATACTAGTAGCAACATTCCTTTATCACCTACGTACGGTGTTCATGATTCGATATGCGCGAGCTTCATCTGAGTATTGCTCTTTCATTTATCGAAGCCCATTACTAGGAGGATAGTTACTCAAACAAGGATATGAGATATCACGAGTTATGTCAACATTCTGCAAATCTTACTGTCGTTATAAAGACCTTATTTGCTCATATGATGTATCGTTGTCTGACATGTTGACTTCCTTATTTCATATATATATATATATTAACATTATAATTGACAACAAACACACAGTTCAAGAATTTTAATTGCTTTAGCCTCCAATGGTGACTTCTGCCACATAACTGAGCCAGTCACTCCTCTTTTTTCTTTCTAAATCACCGAGGTGACGTAGTTAAATTCATTTGACACAGATTACACATGTCTGACCTCGGATCGATTCAAACGCTAACCCAAGCACTGTGGTCGTCGTTTGCTGCTATAAAGGATGTGAAAATACACAAAAAGATTTGATTTATTGACTGTATGTATGTATGTATGTGTGTGTGTGTGTGTTTGTGTTTGTGTGTGTGTGTGTGTGTGTGTGTATGGATGGATGGATGGATGGATGGATGGATGCAGGCAGGCAGGCAGGCAGGCAGGCAGGTAGGTAGGTAGGTAGGTAGGTATGTGTGTGTGTGTGTGTGTGTGTGTGTGTGTGTGTGTGTGTGTGTATGTGTGTGTATGTGTGTATGTATGTATGTATGTATGTATTATGTTCTTATAGTATTTAATCAATATTCTGACACGAAAAATATACTTCAAATTAACTGTTACAAAAGTTTCGGTCCATCAGGAACATTCGTAATATGCCAACAAGCATACTGATTTCAGACTTCATTATAAAATGTGTTTTATCTATTACCTAGTTCACACAAAATACTGAATAGACATAACATATATACAAATGTATTTTCCATGTGCGTGGCTAAAATGTTTTAATATTGATTTACGTCACTCCACGTATATGGTGACGGCATCTACTTGATGCATTACTTGATATTTGATATTTATAGTATATTTATAGTAAAGTATATAATATAGTATATTAATATATAGTATATTAATATATAGTATATTAATATATAGTATATTTATAGTATAGTATATAATATAGTATATTAATATATAGTATATTAATATATAGTATATTTATAGTATAGTATATAATATAGTATATTGATATACTACTTGATACTTGATATTTTGTACACGTGGCAAGAACACATATCTTGAATCTAAATGCCCGTGCGTAAAGCGTAAACAATGTCGCATGAACCAGTGGTATTAGAGTGTAATCTCCGATCTAGCGTCTATGGTTTGTCAGTTTTATAAGCAGCATGCGGCATACAGCTGCATTGTACATTCAATAATGCTTTGAATGTATTCGTTGCATATTATCTGTAAGTATATATTTCCAGTGTTCTTGACAGAGCAAAATAAGATAACATTTGATACAGATTTTTGGAAACCACAGCAAAAAGGAGATTGTAATCTCCATGGACACCTAATCCCTCCTATTTTGGAAGTGTATACATACTCTTTATTTATATGCTTTTTTATCTTCTGTTTCTAAATTTGTATGTCCTTCTATTTTATGTATGTCATATTGCTGACTCAATATACCATTTTATCCACAAGCAGGATCATATGTGTGTTACAACTTTAAAGTACATTGGTCAATATTATATCCTTAAGGTATGTTAACAGGGATGTAGCCAGTACCACTCATGTAACATTAGACACTGCGTCCGGAAATAAGAATGTATACCCGCTCATATTGCTTAAATAGTCATAAAAATGAGGTCACCAAACTATTCGAAAAGGAGTGGAACAAATTACAAATTGTACACAAATATATCTAAAATATCTGGCTTCGTGACACTATTATATATATGGACGTTTTAATATATTAGAAATGTAAAAAATTAAGACTTATGGTTTTGGCTTTTTGAATATTTGTAGAGTAGAAAATTGAATATATGTTTATAAACTAATTAGTTCTAGGCATATTTACATTACTGTATGTACAATTGTACAAGATTTCAATTTATACAGAGAAGTTAATTTTGCAACGTTCTTACTCAGAGGAGTTCACATTGGAGCTTTCTTATTCAGAGGAGTTCACGTTGGAGCTTTCTTATTCAGAGGAGTTCACGGTGGAACGTTCTTATTCAGAGATTTCACCTTCTGATTCAGATCAGTTCACGATGAAGCGTTCTTATTCAGATGATTTCACGTTGAAGCATTCTTATTCAGAAGGGTTCACGTTGGAGCTTTCTTATTCAGAGGAGAACTCGTTCTTATTCAGAGGAGTTCACGTTGGAGCGTTCTTATTCAGAGGAGTTCAAGTTGGAGCGTTCTTATTCAGAGTTCACGGTGGAGCGTTCTTATTCAGAGGAGTTCACGTTGGAGCGTTCTTATGCAGAGGAGTTCACGATAAAGCTTTATTATTCAGAGGAGTTCACGATGAAGCGTTCTTATTCAGAGGAGTTCACGATGAAGCGTTCTTATTCAGAGGAGTTCACGTTGGAGCGTTCTCATTCAGAGGAGTTCAAGTTGAAGCGATTGAAGCAATGTTGAAAATGGCTGTCTAAGCATCTGAGCTGATAGTTTTTAGCAATATTTTTCATTGTGACGTCCCAATAAAAGAGTAAATTTGCACCTTGAATGAATGATAATTTACACAATTGTATTACGTCTACAACTTTAACATCACTATCAAAAACTTCGCCAAAAGCGATCAGTTCGGACACTGACTCGCATTATCAACATCGTCAAGTGGTCTATTTTTTATGACGGTGGAAGGCTTGTTGACAAAACCAAATTTACTATTCCACAAAACACAATTTGTCTTGTCGCATTATCAACATCGTCAAGTGGTCTATTTTTTATGACGGTGGAAGGCTTGTTGACAAAACCAAATTTACTATTCCACAAAACACAGTTTGTCTTGTGATAATATCATCTGATGTCCGACAAAACTCCGACAAATAACGCATTTGTTTATGATGTCATCAACAGAACAACTGCAAATCATTTGAATGCCATTTTCTTTTACGAAGAGTGGAAGAGTGTAAAAAGCCAACTTCTTTCTGAACTAGAGAAGAGTTAAATGAAAACGACTCAAAGAATCTTTTACAGTTGGATGCATTCCGAAAAGGGTTCATTGTCCATGCTTTCAAGTTAAAGACCAAAGGAAAACAGAATTTACACGATTTTTGCCTGTCAATATATAGATACATTGATTGCTCCACGAAATCAGCGTCGAGAATTGACCTTATACTTGATTCGTATGTGGACTACTCTATCGGAGAGACAACGAAGAGGATTAAAATCGCCTATCAATCTACACCAAATAAATCAAGAGACACCTCTCCCTGTCCATAAGGATAAACTGTAGCCGTCAAATGTCAACAAAGCACAGCCGCAGTCTCTTCTTCACAAAACAGTCATACATTATCAGTGGTTTAACCCATTGACTAAATTTTAGTAATTGCTTTGAAATAACTAGAAGATACAGACCTTCCTTGCGTGTTCAATGATAAGTTTTCGAATACAATTGTAGATAAACTTAATATTGAAATTGAGGAAGCAGACTCTCGCATAACGCCTGATGCTTTGTGTACTTGGCATCAATGCATCTGTATCCGATGAAGTTATTGAACTTGCGGAAGAATATATTGCGCAAGTGTTCAAAAAAGGTTCACAAATAAACACGACTGATCATTTATCGCCGACATGTTTTTCATTCAGATTACACATTCCAACAACATTTTATGCCACATATGAATCAGTTTTTTAATTTTCTGCTCAGAAATCTAAGTAACTTTGGAATTATCAAGGAGGATAACCTACTTATAGCAGAGGTTGCAAAGCACCCATTTTCATGATTAGTGTGTAACTGCACAAAATGGCACACTGCGAAATGCTCACAAATGATGTGTCCTGCTCTTCAGTTTGCTTATGTCACAGTGATAGTACAGGACATACGTGCTGAAGTGATAAAAGTAGAAAGTTATGCATATTTTAACAAACTCAATTGCTTCATTACTAAAGCAACAGCTCCGTTCCTTTCTTCTGTATCTTAATATTAAAGGGGTTTTGGTGCTTTTTATATAAAAGACTTTAAAGTGAAGACTAGGAAGTCTTTTTTGGGGTCATGATTACAACCCATTACAAAGCCCCTCAATTATTGACAACATAATGTTGCTTCTTTAATTTTAGTTTTGAATTACTTTGAATTAAGTTTAGAATTTTTCGCCTGTATCTATACTCTCTTTACTATATTTAATAGAACGCATCATAACAAACATGTTGCTGGGTAAAGCGTTGGTGCATGTCTTATAGTTCTGGAGATATAACACTTTTACTTCCCTTACCTTTTTAAGTTTGAATTTTAGAATAATGCGCTGAAATTCATAAATTACAATATATTATTTTCCAATATATCACATTAAGGGAGGTTTTAATGAAAGAGCCTAAAAAGAGTTTAATTAGATCTATACAGCTTGGCAAATAACGCCAACATTAAAGCTGTAAAATTAATTTTTTCCGAATTCTGCTATTTTGGTTTGGGTAAACATGGTAAAGAATGATTATATCAAAAACATAAAAGCCTACTTCCTCACAAACATATTGATACGTCACAATAGGGTTTATGTCGATTACTTTCGGACATATAAGACTATTAAATCTCCTACTCCCTGAAATTTGAATTTTAAAAATTGCCCTCGGTTGTCATAAAAGAAATTATTTTCTCACTTACTGAAATGATCCCAAATGTCTACCCTCATTTTTCTCATTACCCAAATGGTGGACTTTGATAATATGATCAGTAACTTCGGGCCTCCCGTATTCACACGAAAAACCACCCCAGCCTAAGACAATATTGGACTTGTACTGAGTTATGTAATGCCATACCATTTTTGATGGATAATGTTAATGTGCAATTTAATGACATGATGTATCAAAGGATTACTGGGAACCCTAAAGCACTAAGTGCACTCTCCTTGCAACAGATTTATTTTATATTGTTATGGACTTAAAACATTCTGTTCAAACCTCGAAACGTTCTGACGTTATAGATAAGTTCAGTAACACTTTTAGATATCTTGATGATATTTTAGTAATTGATAATCCTGAGTTTAAAAAATATCCACCTGAACTTCATTTAAACAAAGCCAATACATCTAAGCCAAAACATCTGATAAGAAAACACTTTTCTTGGACTTAAATATTAACATTATAAGATTATTAGTTACAATATCCACTTTTAAACTTTAAACTGTATCTATATTACAACGATTAAGAAGCAAGTTAACTTATATAAATAAACGTAACGGCCTTTGATTACCTATTGATAATTTGCCCCACTTAGATGGTTATGTCCCTAGACTCCCATCATATGGTATTTATATTAGTCAAATGAGTCGGTTTGCAAGGATCAGCTCAAACGTTTGAGATTTTCGTGAAAAAAATGAATCATTTTTAAACTTCCTACTTAGGCTTATAGATAACATTAATTTCGATAAACGTTTAGTAAATTTTTTATCTCTTACTTAGATATTTTATGTAAATTTGGAAATGTGACTTTTCAACTACATGTATCCAGCAGAAGTATTCATCAGCATTTCTACGGTAATCCAGTGTAAACACTAACCTAGGGTCAAAAGTTCCGAAACGTTCACTTCGTCGGCTTCTTCAATAATCAAACGCCTTCGACAGTATGACCCCGAGAACATCTCAAAGACCACATGTCTTGTATTAGTCCTTTACAACTTTATAAGACTTTCACTTTGCTCTCTATATACACTTTTTAATTGTCTTGTACTGAATTTGGCACAAACATGACACACCACTAATTAGTTTCAGATTTGAAATTCTAAAAACTAAAGCCAGTATATACATGTAGAGTGGATAAAGGCTGAACCTTGGATTTTCGATATCTAACACTACAAAAGAAGAAGACATGTTGTATGTCACTGTAATTGTTTGGGTTCCAAGGTAAATAAAAAATATGTTAAGCGAAGGATATTCGTGATTCACAAATAATTGATAAGCTATGACATTGCAACTGTAATGCATGTGTTTAATTCACCTGCAGTAACAGCTGTTGTTTTATCGCATAAGTGTTTGTATATCTACATCCATTAATTCTGTGCAGTCTTTAATGCACACGAGGCGATAATTCACGTGTCGTTTTCCTTTTGACAGAAAAAAACCTCGGTTAAATATCTGGGTAAAACAAATTCTTGTCTATGACGATTTATCCAGCTTTGGATTCATCAAGATATACATGTAACTGACTTCTATACAGTTCGAATTTGTAATGTTTCATTCAGGGTAATACTTTTGGGAAGCAGTGGTTGCTTTTGAAGCATGACGATAGGAGCATGAATCACATGTTGTCAATCTACTACAGGAATTTACAAACTTTTATTTTGTTGTTGTATTACAATGAATAAACAATAAAAGAAGAGAAGTTATATCATTATTAAACTTCGATCACATGACCCTTATAACAGCAATACCGTACAGACATGACCCTTATAACAGCAATACCGTACAGACATTATCCTTATAACACCAATACCGTACAGACATGAGCCCAATAACAGCAATACCGTACACACATGACCCTTATAACAGCAATACCGTACAGACATCAGCCCAATAACAGCAACACCTTACAGACATCAGCACAATAACAGCAATACCGTACAGACATGACCCTTGTAACAGCAATACCGTACAGACATGACCCTTATAACAGCAAAACCGTACAGACATGACCCTTATAATAGCAATACCGTACAGACATGGGCCCAATAACAGCAATACCGTACACACATGACCCTTATAAGAGCAATACCGTACAGACATGACCCTTATAACAGCAATACCGTACACACATAAGCCCAATAACAGCAACACCTTACAGTATGATTTACAGAAAAAGCAGTAACTATATGACACTTGTAATTGTAATATATCATTGAAGTGTAAAGATGATGGATAAATCCAAACCACAAGTCCAAAAATCATGAAACCAGAGGACATACAAAATCAGTGAAAATGAAAAACAAATGGAAAATAACAAAATATGTCTACTTGAAGAGCATACGTGAACCCATGTGATGGAGTGAGATTAAGTGCCCGGGGAGAGTGAGCATCTCCTGCTTGCTAGCAACACCCGTCACATATATCCAGTAGAAAGAGTCAGATCGTGTAAATACCATATGTATTTATATATGGAGAAGTCGAAGTAGGTAACCTTCTAGTATAGAAGGTGTCAAATCTGTGTAAAATGATCGGAATCGGTCTCAGTCCAGAATATGATTTAAAAGTCTGGATAACGAGATATCATATGGAGTAATAAGAGTTTCGTAACGACCGTAGAACATCCTCAGTGAAGTTGCTAGTCTAGCACATATATAACCCTGGTTGAGCAGCTTAACTGAAAGTCGCCTAGCCCTCAGAACAAAGTCATTGTAATTTGAACATGCTCTGGAATAACGTATTAACTGATATATGAATACGCCGTATGCGAGCGATGATGGAATGTTGCTACTTATGAAAGGAAAGTTTGTGATAGCGAAATAGAGTGAGGTGTTCAATTGACCATTAATGTCGAAAGACAACATAATATCTAAATAGGAAGTAGAATTACTACTTTCTGTGGTTTCTTTGACCTCCAGTTCACATGGATAGATGATGCTAAGGTAATCCGCGAATGAAGTATCATTAATTGAAATCAAGTCATCTATATATCTGTAAGTAAAATTGAAGCCAAGAGCCAATTGTTTTTTTCCTTGCGAAAGCAAACACTGAATGAATTCAGCTTCGTATGAGTAAAGGAATATGTCAACCAGAAGCGGAGCACAGTTAGTGCCCATTGGAATGCCGACAATTTGTTGAAAAACCTTTCCTCCAAACACCACAAAAATGTTATCGATAAGAAAGTTCAACATCTGGATGACAGCTGTTTCAGTGTATTTATTTTTGGAATCAGAATTTTCCCTAACAAAGTAAGTTTTATCGTGGCCTATTACTATATATTTGAATTTGCGGCTTCCGTTTTTACTAGTAAATGCATTTTGAATAATTTCCGCTAATCTGTCTTTTAATTTCTGATGAGGGATCGTTGTGTACAGAGTCGAAAAGTCAAAAGACTTGATGGAGTGAATTTTAGTAAAATTTTTAGATTTTAGATGTTCTAACAACTCTTTTGAGTTTTTAAGGATCCACATTTGATTAATTCCACTTCTGGAATATATTGTTTCGCAATATCTATGAAGGCCAGATTTAATTTCTGATAATATTTTTGTGAGTAGCATCGATACGGATTTTGTGGAACACTTCGAGGAATCAGCGATAAAGCGTTGTTTGTAAGGATTTTTGTGCATTTTTGGAATGCAGTACAAATATGGAAGTTCTAAATTTAATTTATTTGAGTCAATACCAAACGTATTGAGGGCAGATTTATGATTCGCGAGTACTTCCGAAACCGAAAAGTTCGTGAGAGTATAAGTAGGATTTCCTTGCGCTGAATTTAATCCTAATACTTTCACTAGACTGTCAAAGTAATATTTCTTACAAGTAAATGTATAATTATTAGATGCTTTATCTGTAATGATATAATGTTCTAATAGTATTACACGTATTATGCACCTATAATGTATAATAGTATTACACGTATAATGCACCTCTAATAACAAAGTGAAAAATAAGCATACTTACATTACCTAAAGGTTGTATGTTGAATTAATTTTTTTCTATTGATGCGAGTTATTGTAAAATGTAGGATTCTAAAATACGAATACATTTATTTGCAGAAATTCCTCTGAGATGAGCACTGAAGAATTAAAATATTACATATAAGTTTTTCATAAATGCGGACAAAATATAAGCAAATTATAGGTACTTTCCATAGGCTGATTACAATTCTAAATTGAACAATGCTGAAGATATAGGATTTGTCGTAAGACCATGACTGGAAACGATATTCCATTCGGACTACATGCACTTGACGGATTTAATTTCATTTGAGCGGAAATTCAATTCAAAGACGGGGTTATGCATGAAGGAATATTTCCCCGGGGATTTTTTAATTAAAAACCTTTTAAGCATAAATTGAAGCATATATTTAAGTACAGAGGTATTGAAAACTGGTCTCATGACAATCTCGGGTACTAACGGTCCACTAGCAGCGGCATCGGTCTTGTAATTCCAGCGGCATCGAGCTGGTAATTCCTCTTTTTTCTTGTGGAAATAATGGATATCAGGACGTATATATGTGTGTATAAATTTCGTGCACCATATGTGCTTTTAGCAACAAATGTGTTTTCAGCGATGTTCAAGGCCGAAAATCCGAATTTTAAATATTGGCTTAAAGTTAGATGTTGTGGTTAGCCGGTGTTGAGGTCTTCCGCTTCACATGTAAATATCTATTGGTATGTGGAACCATATTGTCAAACTTGAGTCTTTGTATTGTAAGTAAGTGTGAGAAGAGATTAAATATCAAAACGTATTGAAATGGTAAAAACTGTGTTCTTTGGCTCTCGCCTTTATTGTAATGTTTATGTCCTGATGTATGAATTGACTTCAGTAGTCGACATCATGGAATCTTTACTATCAAATATTCTATGGGGTTTGTTCTGCATAACATTGTTTAAGATTTTAATCTGCATGGATTCAATTTTTTTTTTGGTAATCAAAACAAAACGTCTCGGTCCGGCGCCATAAACTGACAATATACTCAAGTCAAATATATCATTTTAATTTATTCTATTATCAAACGTTCAAAAAATTTTTAATGCAGAGTGGTTTAATTCTATTTATCAGTAGAATAAAACTAAATAAAATCCAAATCCCAGTTATTAATTGATTGATAAACAGAAGAATATGAAATTATGAGTTAAGTATATTCTCAGTTAATGGCGCCGGACCTTGATCTCCTGTATAATATACGTTATTGCTTACAAATAGAATATCTACCAGGAAAGTGTGAATTGCTATAGTATCGAGAATACATATGGGTCAACACCTGCTGATCATTATTGATTGATGATTTATAAATCATGTGAGATATCCTTTATCAGTTTTGCATCGAATGTTTTACTTATCAACTTGAAAAATCAGTGCAGGAAATACAAGCAAGGTGCCAAGGAAACAGACAATATTAAGCGCGTTTTTTGTGTCATGGTAATTTAATTAAAGTACATATGCAGTAGTAAATCATTAGTAATTTGGTTTAAGATTTGATAAAAGAAGATGAAATGTCTGCGATGCGATTTTTACTTTGTAATTAAGGTTTCCAGTAAATAATCAGCCCATCTATCATTTAGAATCTGGATCAGAAGAAGGGAAGGTTGCTATCTTGTAAATTAAGCAGATATATTGTAAGACATTCAATATTGATTCGTTTTCGTACGTCAACGGCAGATTTGACCACCATAGGATCTCATTTTATATTTCTTGATCATAGCTGTTAAATAACTTTGTTGGTTAGAGACCTAATATGAGAATCTAGAATCACCTCTAGTTCCAGATCGAAAGATATAAGCCGAGGGTGACATACTTTGATATAATTCCAACCGAGGGTGACGCCTCGGTTGGCAGGTCGATGTGTGTCGCCCGAGACTGATATCTTTCCATCTGGAACAACAGGTGACTCTTGATTCTTTTTCTTGCTAATTAACCTTTAAATCAATGCCTATATTATCTTGTTCTACACATTAAACGTAAAAAAAACATGAAGGAGCAGCGTGACGTCACAAGTAAAATAGTGTGACGTCGCCCTGTGCTAGATCGATGTTCCAGATCGAATGATGTAGAACCCCACTTCCGTTGGAATTCTTTAGTCTCGTATGTGAGAAAAATAAAATGATACTTCTAACAGATACTTCTACTACACGGTTTACTTATGTTGGTGTCGCCTTACATATTTCTGATAGCAACATATTATTCTATAAACGTTTCGTTTGTAATAACTTTTTTGACCTCTCTTCTTGAGAAACCTTTTGATCCTTGTTCTCTTTGTGGAGGATTATTCATAACATTTTAAATGTGTGTCTTTTCATTGTGCTGCTTTTGCGGTGAATGGGAACATGGGCGTTAACCACACCAATTGAATGACGTTTGTTACTTCAATTGACCGTCCTAAGTCGGTAAAGTAACCGCAGCACAATCGGATATCTTTGTAATGAATGTTTTCGTGTATATTCTACTATTATCATGTTTTGTGTCCATGTCCTTAGTGACTTTTGTCATACAGCTTTGTCAGATGTCATCAGTTTTCTCTTCTAAATTACAAAGTACCATTATAGTTCACTATAGGAGCAATGCAAACCATATATGCATATTTCGGATAGCTTTCATTAATAATCCCAATACAAAATGTAAATGAATGAATCCAGCAACCAATCATATATCAGAAGTAAAACAAAATGTGTGGAATGATGCCTAAAGATACAGATAGACAATTTAAACAATTTAGATTTCTTTAGATATATTTAGATTCAATGATCACTGGAACAATTAAAGATACTTTCGTCCCGATTCATGGCTTCGTTTAGCATGGCATGTAATAGATCCCTCACTGCTTCGGGTGGGTCCGTTGCAAAGGTCAAAGTTTGTATGCCCCGCATCAGACAGATGCCGTCACCATATACGTGAAATATTCGTGGTGTGATGTTAAACAAAAATCAATCAAAAACCGAATATGCGACATTATAAAAGTAATGAGATGGAAAAGCCTTGTGTCAGTTGTACAAGAACCGTCGTTACAGACTACATACCATAAACATCTCATGAAAATATTCAATTATAGTGCAGTTGTTATCGTTCGGGGATGGTCAAAATAAATGGCTATCGTCATTCAATTGGTGCTGTTAACATGTATATATCTAGTCCAACCTTCCCATTCACATAACATAGAGTCACAAACTTGTATTGAAACACAACTAAATTATATGTAATACCAAATCAGCAAAAACATGTTGTCAGACTTTCTTCATTTTTATCCGTTTATGATATGAAAAAATAAAAACATATAATTACACTAAGAAAACTAATGTTTTTATATCACAAAACATATGATTACGGGGGAATAATGTCAACGTCTGAGGAGATAAATTGACAGAATACAATATTACAGCTGCTGTGGAAAACACGTGTGCGTGCCTTACCTTTGTCGGGAAAGTAAATACATTCAGGACAGCCGGCTCGACATTAATAATTATATATAAAAAAATCAGAACTCAAAATCCAGTACGATTATTTGATTATACGTCATAGGCAAGAGAAGTCCTTCAAAACCGATATTTATATTTAATTTGCATGACTTGCCATGTGATCCCCTTGTCCTGTGATTTAAAAGAATTTTAATGGAAATCTTTGTGACTATATATATAAAGAACAATTATAAGAATACGTCTCAGTATTAGTTCTAAATGTTTTATTATCGTTTCTTTTCACCTTCATCGGAAGCAATGTAGGTTCAAATCAGACATTTTCTAACTGCAGACCTGGTTAAACACACCAATAATGTGACACCTGCCATTACAAATACCGTCTTAAGTTGTTACTACCACTGTATTACAAATCATTTTTGTGATGTCCTCTGTGCTTGTGGTTTAACTGCATGTCCATGTCAACTTTTTGGTGATGTCTTCTGTGCTTGTGGTTTTATCTATATGTCCATGACAACTTTTTTGTGATGTCGTCTGTGCTTGTAGTTTTATCTGTATGTCCATGGCATCTTTTTTGTGATGTCGTTTGTGCTTGTAGTTTTATCTGTATGTCCATGGCGACTTTTTTGTGATGTCGCCTGTGCTTGTAGTTGTATCTGTATGTCTATGACAACTTTTTGGTGATGTCCTCTGTACTTGTGGTTTTATCTGCATGTCCATGGCGACTTTTCTAATGCTATTTAATCAAATATCTTCTTTCGCTTCTTAACTTCCGAGCACCTACGCTGTGGGAGACATTCGAATAATTAATACTTTGCTAAACGAATCGACTGAACGTACCATTTGATATTTCTTATTCTACAAGAATTCTTGGAAAATTAATCAAATGTATTTATATAGATACATGTATCTGCGTCAACATATCAAAATCTTATTACTGAGACAAACAATTAAAGGTCATATATCCTCTGACGTAAGTCATTTATATTTAGTATAAAATATAACAATCGCAAGTGACATCAACAGATGATGCATATGTATTTTGACAAAAGGGGAACATTCAGAAACGTTCCCTTTTAAACAAAGATATATAGTCGTAAAGAGACAAATAAAGTCAAATATAAACTACGAACATAAGTAATGTTATGTGATTATGACACTTACAACACAGTGTGTCACAGTAAACATACATGTAAGTAGTGCTATGTGACTGGACACTTACGACACAGTGTGTCACAGTAAATATACATGTAAGTAGTGCTATGTGACTATGACACTTACGACACAGTGTGTCACAGTAAATGTACATGTCAGTAATGTTATGTGACTGTGACACTTACGACACAGTGTGTCACAGTAAACATACATGTTAGTAGTGCTTTGTGACTGTGACACTTACGACAGTGTGTCACAGTAAATATACATGTAAGTAGTGTTATTTGACTGTGACACTAACGACACAGTGTGTCACAGTGGACATACATGTAAGTAGTGCTATGTGACTATCATGCTGACGACACAGTGTGTCACGGTAAACATACATATAAGCAGTGCTATGTGACTTTGACACTTACGACACAGTGTGTCACAGTAAACATACATGTTAGTAGTGCTATGTGACTGTGACACTTACGACACAGTGTGTCACAGTAAACATACATGTTAGTAGTGCTATGTGACTATCACGCTGACGACACAGTGTGTCACAGTAAACATACATGTAAGTAGTGTTATTTGACTGTGACACTAACGACACAGTGTGTCACAGTGGACATACATGTAAGTAGTGCTATGTGACTATGACACTTACGACACAGTGTGTCACAGTAAATATACATGTAAGTAGTGCTATGTGACTGGACACTTACAACACAGTGTGTCACAGTGGACATTCCGATCCCTGTCGCATTGGACGTTGGCGCGCTCTTCAGTTGTCCTTACGGCATAAATTGAAATGCATTTCATCCAAAACATTTCCTGGGAAATAACGAGGACATAGCATAAAAATTGTTTTTGCAACAGCATTTTTAATTGATAACAAAGGTAATATCACATTTGCACTAAGAGTAACTATCCTCATTATGGTGATGTACGGGATAAAGTGATTACTGATGCACGTATGGCATTAAGTTCATTATGCTGATCTACGGGGTTAAGGTGATTGTTGATATACGTATAAATTTATCAAGATCTGTAATTAACTAATTTAGAAATGCCTGTTAGTCCTATAGAATTACTTATGAAGACATCAAATCATTTATAACACATAATTTGTCTTGAAACCTATCCTGGACGAAGCTGATCTTCGAAGTTTACGCAATTCTGATTGATATAAACTCAATTTGATTATTTTATTTTCATATAATAAACTCTTTCCTCGTATTCCGTCTCTTCCACCCAAGCAGCAATTTCTCAAAATTAAATTTATTAATAAAGGCTTCGATCTACTTAACATTTCTAATATTTTCCGTGATCATAGAGTCACATCTAAAATCCCCCAATATTTTGAGAATTTAGAACCTCCACTTATTTGTTACCAGTACAAAAAGCCTATAAGAAATCTTATTTTAAATTATAATAAAGTTACATCTAACCCTGATGTTTCAGACTCTATTCCTTCGTCGTGTTCTTGTGAAAATTCTAAATATGTTTATAAACCGGCAGGTCATGTTATTACTGGTGACCTAAACTGTATTTCGGACAAGAAATTGCGCATCCTTTTTGGAAAAGGACCTAAATATAGGTTACCGTCCAGGATAGATTTCAATAAATGCCGTGACGTTATAGAAGATGCTTTAACTACATATTGTAAACGTTGGTGTAAAAAAGAACAGGTAAAGGTGCATGCTCTTAATGATTGGAAATTCGAGATTTTAAGAATTGTCGATATCCGTATTAAGAACTTTACGGAAAATCCTGATTTATTTCAACAGCCTAATACATTGACGACAAATTTTATTAAAAAGAAGATAGCCGACTTACATGCTAAATATGTCTTTGTTCCCGCTGATAAAGCAGGTAATAACATAATAGTTGTTTGAAAACTACATTATATTGAAGTACTTAAAAACGAATTAAACTCCACTCATACATATGTGGAAAGCCCTACCTCAAAAGAGAGCACCTTGCACGATCACCTCATGACCATGTCCGACTTCAAAATTAAAACTGATAAATCTGATCTACCAACCATGTATTGGCTCCCTAAACTACATAAAAGTCCATATAAATCACGTTTCATATCTAATTCTAGCCACTGCTCTACTACGGTACTATCGAAACATATTACGTCTGCTCTAACTGCTATAAAAGATCATATTATCAAATATTGTGATGTGGCATTTCATAATAGTAACATCAATTACTTTTGGTCGATTAAAAATTCTCATGAAGTTAAAGACAAACTTCTTTCGCTAAATTTCAAAGCGACTCAAATTTCTACATTTGATTTTTCTACACTTAATACATCTCTGCCTCATGATTTGATTAAAAGCAAGTTGCTGTCTCTTATACAATGGTGTTTTCACAGAGAATCTAAAACGTACATATGTACTTCCAATAACTCTGGATTCTTTTCCAACAAACAATATACTTCATATAAATACAAGGAATTATGTAAAGCACTAGAGTTTCTTATGAATAATATTTTTGTGCAATTTGATGGCAAGATATATCAACAAATAGTTGAGATTCCTATGGGTACTTACTGCGCGCCTCTGATAGCAGATTTATTTCTTTATTGTTATGAGAGGGATTTTATGGTTTCTATTCAAAAATCAAAACGTTTTGACCTCATTGACAAATTTAATAATACTTGCAGATATCTGGATGACATTTTGGTTATCGACAACCCTGAATTCGAACAATTTATATCAGAAATATATCCACCAAAGCTCACATTGAATAAAGCTAATACTTGAGAAAAATCTACACCTTTCTTAGATTTAAACATCAAAATTATCAACAACCTAATATATACTAATATTTATGATAAACGTGAGGATTTTGGATTTCCTATTGTAAATTTCCCTTACTTGGATGGCGATGTCCCTCGACTCCCATCATATGGTATCTATATATCTCAATTAGTTCGATTTGTCAGAGGCTGCACCGATGTTTTGGACTTTCATAAACGAAATTTACAAATTACTACTAAACTTTTAACTCAGGGTTACAGATATCACAAGCTAAGAAAAACATTCGGCAAATTCTTCAGATCTTATTCAGAACTTCTATCTGAATTTGGAAATATTTCTTTTCAACAGTATGTATCCAATGGAATTTCCCATCCTAATTTTTACGGTGATCTCGTATATAAACTAAGGAAAGTAAAAGGCTCCGATAACATTATTTTATCATGTAATAAAATAATCAAACGTCTTCTAAATAGACAATATGATATTGAGATCATCAAAAAGACTATAGGTCTTGTATTTGGCCCCTCCACAGCCTTATGCAGACTTTTACTTGAACGTTGCACACTGACTAACAGGGCGGTGGGGACTATATGACGGGCCTTGTCCAAACCTCTTTCAGAGGAGACATGGTCCTGAACCTCGTCCCCTCTGACTGTTAGTCGGGACTGCTACAGATCTAGGGTCTTAGCTCGCTTTCAGACTGGCAGAGCACGGTTTATCATGTTGATGTCGCATATATCTTTATACTATTATGTATTTTACAATACCTTACGTGTTTATATTTTTATGACCTCTCAATATGCGATACCTGTTGACCCTTTTTCTTTACATGGAGGATTATTTATAAATTTTTAAATGTACGTCCTTTGATTGTTCTGCTGTTACGGTGAGTGGGAAGGTGGGCCCGTAAACCGGTTAACCTCACCATTTGTTTGGCTTTTGTCAAATTAAATGACCGTCCTAAGTCGGTATCGTAATTGCACTACAATCAAATATTCTTGTAATGTGTTAAATGTTCTATTATATTATTTATATTCATGTATTGTATAGCTCCATGGTGACTTCTGCCACATAACTGAGCCAGTAACTCCTCTTTTTTCTTGGGTATGACGTAAGCTTTGAGTTGTCTCAGACTGTATCATCAATGTTTTTCAAAATCAGTAATCCCATTATGTATTAGGATAACAGAGACTGCCCTCTGACACGATATGGTAGATAATAATGACAGGAGATTGTATTCGATGTTAGACATCTTATATTCAAAAGGCTGTAATTTTACAATTCTATAATTCTATTCTTGTGTGCATGTCCTCGGTGATTTGTGTCATACAGGTTTGTCAGATTTCTTCTGTTTTCTCATCTATAATAATGTGTTATCTACAATTGTGCTATAAGTATAATATCGGTATTAAATACACATGAAATGTATTTGATCTATCTTCTGCAGATTATGATACAGAAGGACGAAACAAAAATGGAACTCAGAAGTATTCACATTTTCAGTCATCAAATTAAGTAAATACACTCTAAAACTAAGGAGTATCTCTCTCATGCATAGTTCTGTCCTTAGATAGATTCTTTGGTTCACTTTTTTAACCTTTTGGATTCAACGCTGCTCTTCAAATACATGTACTTATATATTTTGAGAATTCCAATCATTTGGTAACGAGCATCACTGAAAAGATATAAGTTGTGGAAATGCGCATATGGTTCACTAAATTATAAGGTATATATGTTCTATATTTATTATTAGCGAACGAATCGAAAATTAAAAAAAAAAAACGATTAAAAGAATTCATTTATTATGATCTAGGCCATGCTGGAACATATTCTCGTCGATTGAATAATGCATAAAGCCTTATTTGAAATGATAATTGTCCCCGTTTTTGTCCATTCCCATGACACATGCGCATGTCCAAAAGCGTGAATGTCCATCAGGCAAACCATACATCTAACAACAAGATTACTTTCCGACACTTGTCATCCGTCATGAGGGTTGTCTCCTTGTCACATGATGGTCATGCAGTCGGAGCATGGACAGACTAGGAACGATTCTAGCAGAATCGGATATTACACCTCGTATACTAACTGTAGTGCTTCTCATATCAGGAACCGCAGGAGATCAGCACCCACTTCACCCATACTTTATCGTTAGCGCTGATTTTTCATTTCCTTCACTTGTCTAATCATATGAAGTAATTCTTGAGCAGTGTCAATAACTAGGTGTTTGATAAATCACTGTACATTGCCTTTCACACATGTTAGTATTAAGATTTTGCAGATTCTGACGATATGTAGTCGTAATATGTATACATCTGTTCATCATTTCAATCAGTCACGTTTTAATGATTTATAATTTCCAGTACGTAGATGTATTAAGGGAAAACAATGTACTTAGTGTTGAAATGTTAAGGATACTGGTTATTGCTTTAGCCAGGGAATGTTAGGGACGATTGGTATTGCGTCAGCGGGGAAATATTTCCGATGTCGTTTTAGAGTCAGTCGGGGTAATGTTACAGATGTTGCTTATCCACACCAATTGAGTGACGTTTGTTACTTTAATTGACCGTCCTAAGTCGGTATCGTAATCGAATAATCGAATATTTTGTAATGTCGTTTTTCCGTATATATTTCGCTATTATCATGTTTTGTGTGCATGTCCTTGATGATTTTTATCATACAGCTTTGTCATATATATTGTTTTCTTTTTCATTAAGCCAATCAACGAAATGTTAGAAATGTTGGTTATTGCGTCAGTCTGGGAAACGCGTTGTCGAGTTTGCTCGCCACGGACGATAATTACAAAGCCAGTTACTTACGCATGATTGTCATGATGTCTAGTATTCCAATTTGTCTCGAGTTTTTTCACAATTTTCACAACCCCTGAGCCATACCTTTGTTATATAAAGGGAATACGAGTTTTCTCTACCAAAGCGAAAACGACATTACAAAAATATTTAATTGTGCTGCAGTTACGATACCAGCTTATGACGTTTCAATTGAAGTAACAAACGTTACTCAGTTGGTGCAGTTAACCTGTTTACGGACGCCCACATTCCCACTCACTGCAAAAGCAGAACAATCAAAGGACACACTTATAATAAAATTCTTTAAATAATCCTCCATATACCGAACAAGGAGCAACAGGTTTCTCATGGGGAGAAAAAAATATTGCACACGAAACGTTTTAGAATAATATGTTGCTATCAAATATATGTAAGGTTACATCAACATAAGTGAACCGTGTTCTGCCCATCTGTAAACGAGCTCAGATCCTTGACCAATAGGAGTCCCGACTAATAGTTAGGGGGACGAGGATCAGGACCTTGCCTCCGGTGAAAAGGTTTTGACAAGGCCCGTCAAAGATTCCCCACCATCCTGTTAGTCAACGTGCAACGCTCAAGTAAACGTCTGCATTGGGTTGTAGAGGGACCTAATACAAGAACTATGGTCTTAGCGATGATCTCGGGCTTATATTGTCGATGTCGAAGGCGTTTAACATTTTAGAACCCGCCGATATGAACGACTTTTCAAATTAAACTTAATCGACAGTTCTGTAACATTAAACACACAATAGAATGAATCGCATCATCTTAGATATAGTAGAACTTGTTATGTATTTCTGTTCCTCCCCTGACAGCAATTCTTACATGCTTACACTAGAAGTATAAGGCACAATAACACAATTGCTATTTGTGATAGCAAAAAGAAAAATGAAAGTGCTTAACACACATATGAGAAGCTAGCAATATTGAAAACGCCACAAAAGGATAAAGAATAATATAACATGATACATTAAATAGAGTGAAAGTGATGCAGATTATTTCTTTGCAGGATACCACGTGATATTGAATCGCATGTCAAATGCTATCTGTGTCACGTGCTACCATTACTGATGACTTCCCCAAAGAGTTGAATTTTTCAAATATGTACACCCGACGAAAAGACATAGAGAATAGTTTTTCTTGTTTTCTTTAAGCCCGTATCAAGGTTTTATGGAGTATGGGAGTATAAGAGGACAATGTCTAACTTTCAGCAGCTTGGCAGATCTTTCTATAAGCCTACTCTCAGACTTCATAGTGTACACTAATAAATATTACCATTTGCCTTTACTTCCAATATTCCAAAGCTAAATGAAGCCGGTATGGTCTAGTGGATGAGGTATGAGGTGCTCGGCGTTTGACCTAGAGTTCCAGGTTGGATTCCCTTCCAGGGCACACCGCTGTTCTGTTTTTCGGACGAGACAGTAGAGTCCAAAGTACCGTGTCATGGTAGGCGTGGCACGTAAAAGATCCCTCACTGCTTCGGAAGGGTTCGTTGCAAAGGCAGAAAATTCTTTGCAATGCATTAGGCAGATGCCTTATAAGCATATACGTGAAATAACCATGGTAATTAAAAATTTATTAATAAAATAATAAATTAATCAATTTAAAGCTAAATGATGGATCGTACCATATGCTTTTACCACTGATCGTCTATAGCTAAATCATAGATCTTAAATATGCCTTTACTTCCGACCTTCTAAAGCTAAATGAGGAACTTTACCACATCTCTTTTTACAGCTAAATGATAGATCTCACAACATGCCTTTACCTCCAATCTAAAACTAAATGATAGATCTCACAACATGCCTTTACCTCCAATCTAAAACTAAATGATAGATCTCACAACATGCCTTTACCTCCAATCTAAAACTAAATGATAGATCTCACAACATGCCTTTACCTCCAATCTAAAACTAAATGATAGATCTCACAACATGCCTTTACCTCCAATCTAAAACTAAATGATAGATCTCACAACATGCCTTTACCTCCAATCTAAAACTAAATGATAGATCTCACAACATGCCTTTACCTCCAATCTAAAACTAAAAGAAACATCTTTCCATATGCCTTTATCTCCGATCGTCTAAAGCTAAATAGTAGATCTTACAATACGCCTTTACCTCCGATCTTCTAAAACTAAATGATAGATTTTACCACACACATTTACCACCGACCTTCTATAGCTAGATGATAGATCTTACCACATACCTTTACCTCCGACCTTCTAAAGCTAAATGATATATCTTACCACACATATTTACCACCGACCTTCTATAGCTAGGTGATAGATCTTACCTCATACATTTACCTCCTACCTTCTATAGCTAGATGATAGATCTTACCACGTACCTTTACCTCCGACCTTCTATAGCTAGATGATAGATCTTACACATACCTTTACCTCCTACCTTCTATAGCTAGATGATGGATCTTACCACATACCTTTACCTCCTACCTTCTAAAGCTAAATGATATATCTTACCACACATATTTACCACCGACCTTCTATAGCTAGGTGATAGATCTTACCTCATACCTTTACCTCCTACCTTCTATAGCTAGATGATAGATCTTACCACATACCTTTACCTCCTACCTTCTATAGCTAGATGATGGATCTTACCACATACCTTTAGCTCCTACCTTCTATAGCTAGATGATGGATCTTACCACATACCTTTACCTCCTACCTTCTATAGCTAGATGATGGATCTTACCACATGCCTTTACCTCCTACCTTCTATAGCTAAATGATAGATCTTACCACATGCCTTTACCTCCGACCCTCTATGGTTCAATGAAAGATCCTACCACATGCCTTTACCTCCGATCTTCTGTAGCTAAATGATAGATCTTACACATGCCTTTACCTCCGACCTTCTAAAGCTAAATGATATATCTTACCACACATATTTACCACCGACCTTCTATAGCTAGGTGATAGATCTTACCTCATACATTTACCTCCTACCTTCTATAGCTAGATGATAGATCTTACCACGTACCTTTACCTCCGACCTTCTATAGCTAGATGATAGATCTTACACATACCTTTACCTCCTACCTTCTATAGCTAGATGATGGATCTTACCACATACCTTTACCTCCTACCTTCTAAAGCTAAATGATATATCTTACCACACATATTTACCACCGACCTTCTATAACTAGGTGATAGATCTTACCTCATACCTTTACCTCCTACCTTCTATAGCTAGATGATAGATCTTACCACATACCTTTACCTCCTACCTTCTATAGCTAGATGATGGATCTTACCACATACCTTTAGCTCCTACCTTCTATAGCTAGATGATGGATCTTACCACATACCTTTACCTCCTACCTTCTATAGCTAGATGATGGATCTTACCACATGCCTTTACCTCCTACCTTCTATAGCTAAATGATAGATCTTACCACATGCCTTTACCTCCGACCCTCTATGGTTCAATGAAAGATCCTACCACATGCCTTTACCTCCGATCTTCTGTAGCTAAATGATAGATCTTACACATGCCTTTACCTCCGACCATCTAAAGCTAAATGATATATCGTATTATAAGTTTGGCCTCCGATCTTGAATAACTAATACTAGATCATACTACTTGCTTTATCAACTACACTGATACATCTTACGATGCGATCTAAGTTTCACGTTCAGCAGATATATTGATAAAATTTCTTTAGTTCAGACCTTCAGGAGCTAAGGTGATAGGTCTTACAATTTGTTTCAAACTCCCGTCTTCAACATCTACACTGACAAATCATTGTACTAGTCCAAATTTTCGACCACAGTTGCCTTATGTTGATGTCCTTATATAATTTTGATATTGGAATTTCTTCTCCAAAATGGACGCTCATTTATGAATTTTAAGATAAGTGTTTTTATTGTATTACTTTGTGGTGAGTACGAAGGTGGGATCGCAAAACGATTAACCAACCATTAATGATTGTCACCTCAGATGACCGTACGAATTGTAAAACGCAACTGCATTGCAATAGAATACTTTTATGAGATCTGTTTCTCCACCAATTCGTATTTGTTCTGCATTTCCGTGGGATCTTTAGTCTTTTTCCATACTTTCAGATACCATTTATACTTTCTTTCAAGGACCTGCAGATAATATGACATTGGAGGTGTTAGAAAATCCCTTGCTCGTATGTTGTGTTGTTGTTACACTAATCTGAATTCGCATTTATTGCGTGCAATGTCGAACTACATGCATGTGTCATGGGCTTATCTGCCTAAGAAGGCGGACGTGGCTAATCAAGCAGTGTTTCCACTTTCCACGATTTATAATTGTGGTCTTACTGCACACACACAAAAAAGATGTGTACTTCTCGTCGACAGTTCGTATATGTTTGTTTCTGTTCTTCGACATAGTTTGATACGATCTCCTATCATAGCATAGGGCCCAATGTTAAATCACTAATCTTCACCATTTACAATCATGATTTTCTTTATTTCAATATTATATAAATCATGTAACAAAATGTCCGTCCCCTCTGGCCTGCTCTATCAAAATGTCCGTCCCCCCTGGCCTGCTCTATCAAAATGTCCGTCCCCCCTGGCCTGCTCTATCAAGCTTCAAGATTATGATAATTACTATTGGTAACCCACCTCAATTCTCAGAAAATCGTGTGTGAAAGAGGTAATTCCCCCAAATCTTGCCAAATTTCTAATATAAACAACAACGTTTTGGTCATAAAAACTTTACATTAGAGTTATGATATCGTATTCCATGATGTTGCAGCAGAATAAATGTTAATTTATAGATTAATTCAATAATTTTATCGAATGAGGGCTACTGATTGAGTGAAATAGTGACCCACTCTCTCTACAGAACAGCCGGTCAGATGATTAGTTAACTTGTTGATAAATGCTTCTCGCACAGGAGATCGACTAATCCCGTTTTTTATCAGTACTGGAAAATTGTATCCGGAACACTTTGTATCCTTCCGCGCGTCGTCTGCATTGTTTATAAACAAATGCAGAATACTTGATTTTTATTACAACATATTAGATTTTGTGTGTTATCGTTAAATTTAATGTTGAAAAATCCTATCAAAATATAAAGTTTCTTCATGCATATCATGGTGTTTTATTTTATTGCGGTGGACTATCTTTTTTACTCAATCAGTGATTCGGCCATCAAAGGAAGTAAACAAAAACATTAAAAATAGCTATAGCCTACATCGAGCTGCCGAGGTGCGAGAAAAATAATCAAGCAATAGTTTGAGTTCGAGATAGAAAAAGATCAGTCTCGGACTGGATGAATCAACATATCTCAACCTCGGCTAACGCCTCGGTTGAGATTTGTTGATTCATCCAACCCTCGACTGATCTTTTTCTATCTGGAACTCAAACTATTGCTAGATTCTATTAATCTGTCTGGTATTCTATAGAGTTACATGAGCCTTCATATTATAAGCATTGTGCCGTACGCATGCCATATATGTTTATAGAACAGAATATAATAATGTTAGTCAGTTTACTTTGTTGCAGTTATTAATGTAAATGACACCATCCATTTTATACAATCAAAATACGTATCTAGATAATGGTGTATCTCGATCTTAGTGATACATTACTACTTCATACCAAAAATGTATCGTCATTATCATGTTTTCATGGAAAATTCGTTCCATTTGTAATGACCAAGAATATCTTTTATTAGCATAAACGCAATCAATTGACCCAGACTCATAAATCTATAAACAAAATGATGTCAACTATTATTGAGGAAGTCTGTCAAATATGCTTCACAAAACCCATAATGACTCTTGTGCTGCGGAATCGATCCCTGTCTATAACAATGGAATACATTAACATGGAACTCATTGTAGGAACTCATTCATAATGTTTATTATTGTTATGGTTGGCTGATATCTTGTCCAATCCGGTCCCAGGTTGTTGGGATAAAGGAGTGTAAAACAGATTGTATTAATGATCCGTTATCGATTTATTGAGTAGAGTACTACTCCAATATCCGGTCAATTACCTTTTAAAGCTTCCGGAAATGTGATCGCATTACTGTCTTATGACTGGTTTACAGACTTATTTGTGTGAATTAGGTCAGCTCTTATGTATTTAATGTGCTAAAAGGTCAATACTGAAATCTTAAATTTTTATCTTGTATAAGTTGCCAAAACTTACTTTATCTTTTAATAGTGTGATTGGAATCGAATGTGTCATGCATTATATGGTTGTTCTATATAATATAATTATCTATTACCGTAAGCCCTCTGTATGGACAATGATAGACATGATATGGATGTATAATAATTTCAATTGTAATGAAATAATAATTTTTCATAATATAAAAAAGTAAGCCAAACAACGTCAGTAAACATCATGTAGAATTTCATCAGGTGATAGTAGTCTTACTGAATACTTTGGTGGCCACATCTACGGTTTTGTTCACTCAGCCGCCTTTTCCTCTCTGTAGGTACTTAATGTAGTTATGTCAAATCTCTTACCTCTCTGTAGGTACTTAATGTAGTTATGTCAAATCTCTTACCTCTCTGTAGGTACTTAATGTAGTTATGTCAAATCTCTTACCTCTCTGTAGGTACTTAATGTAGTTATGTCAAATCTCTTACCTCTCTGTAGGTACTTAATGTAGTTATGTCAAATCTCTTACCTCTCTGTGGGAACTTAATGTAGTTATGTCAAATCTCTTACCTCTCTGTAGGTACTTAATGTAGTTATGTCAAATCTCTTACCTCTCTGTAGGTACTTAATGTAGTTATGTCAAATCTCTTACCTCTCTGTAGGTACTTAATGTAGTTATGTCAAATCTCTTACCTCTCTGTGGCTACTTAATGTAGTTATGTCAAATCTCTTACCTCTCTGTAGGTACTTAATGTAGTTATGTCAAATCTCTTACCTCTCTGTGGGAACTTAATGTAGTTATGTCAAATCTCTTACCTCTCTGTAGGTACTTAATGTCGTTATGTCAAATCTCCTACCTCTCTGTACGTACTTAATGTCGTTATGTCAAATCTCTTACCTCTCTGTGGGTACTTAATGTAGTTATGTCAAATCTCTTACCTCTCTGTGGGAACTTAATGTAGTTATGTCAAATCTCTTACCTCTCTGTGGGAACTTAATGTAGTTATGTCAAATCACTTACCTCTCTGTAGGTACTTAATGTCGTTATGTCAAATCACTTACCTCTCTGTAGGTACTTAATGTCGTTATGTCAAATCTCTTACCTCTCTGTGGGTACTTAATGTCGTTATGTCAAATCCCTTACCTCTCTGTAGGTACTTAATGTAGTTATGTCAAATCTCTTGCCTCTCTGTGGGAACTTAATGTAGTTATGTCAAATCTCTTGCCTCTCTGTAGGTACTTAATGTAGTCATGTAAAATCCCTTACCTCTCTGTAGGTACTTAATGTCGTTATGTCAAATCTCTTACCTCTCTGTAGGTACTTAATGTAGTTATGTCAAATCTCTTACCTCTCTGTGGGAACTTAATGTAGTTATGTCAAATCTCTTGCCTCTCTGTAGGTACTTAATGTAGTCATGTAAAATCTCTTACCTCTCTGTAGGTACTTAATGTCGTTATGTCAAATCTCTTACCTCTCTGTGGGTACTTAATGTAGTTATGTCAAATCTCTTACCTCTCTGTGGGTACTTAATGTAGTTATGTCAAATCTCTTACCTCTCTGTGGCTACTTAATGTAGTTATGTCAAATCTCTTACTTCTCTGAGGGTACTTAATGTAGTTATGTCAAATCTCTTACCTCTCTGTGGGAACTTAATGTAGTTATGTCAAATCTCTTACCTCTCTGTAGGTACTTAATGTAGTTATGTCAAATCTCTTACCTCTCTGTGGGAACTTAATGTAGTTATGTCAAATCACTTACCTCTCTGTAGGTACTTAATGTAGTTATGTCAAATCTCTTACCTCTCTGTGGGAACTTAATGTAGTTATGTCAAATCTCTTGCCTCTCTGTAGGTACTTAATGTAGTCATGTAAAATCTCTTACCTCTCTGTAGGTACTTAATGTCGTTATGTCAAATCTCTTACCTCTCTGTGGGTACTTAATGTAGTTATGTCAAATCTCTTACCTCTCTGTGGGTACTTAATGTAGTTATGTCAAATCTCTTACCTCTCTGTGGCTACTTAATGTAGTTATGCCAAATCTCTTACTTCTCTGAGGGTACTTAATGTAGTTATGTCAAATCTCTTACCTCTCTGTGGGAACTTAATGTAGTTATGTCAAATCTCTTACCTCTCTGTAGGTACTTAATGTAGTCATGTAAAATCTCTTACCTCTCTGTAGGTACTTAATGTAGTTATGTCAAATCTCTTACCTCTCTGTAGGTACTTAATGTAGTTATGTCAAATCTCTTACCTCTCTGTAGGTACTTAATGTAGTTATGTCAAATCTCTTGCCTCTCTGTAGGTACTTCATGTAGTTATGTCAAATCTCTTACTTCTCTGAGGGTACTTAATGTAGTTATGTCAAATCTCTTACCTCTCTGTGGGAACTTATTGTAGTTATGTCAAATCTCTTGCCTCTCTCTAGGTACTTAATGTAGTTATGTCAAATCTCTTACCTCTCTGTAGGTACTTAATGTAGTTATGTCAAATCTCTTACATCTCTGTGGGTACTTAATGTAGTTATGTCAAATCTCTTACCTCTCTGTAGGTACTTAATGTAGTTATGTCAAATCTCTTACCTCTCTGTGGGTACTTAATGTAGTTATGTCAAATCTCTTACCTCTCTGTAGGTACTTAATGTAGTTATGTCAAATCTCTTACCTCTCTGTAGGTACTTAATGTCGTTATGTCAAATCTCCTACCTCTCTGTAGGTACTTAATGTCGTTATGTCAAATCTCTTACCTCTCTGTGGGTACTTAATGTAGTTATGTCAAATCTCTTACCTCTCTGTGGGAACTTAATGTAGTTATGTCAAATCTCTTACCTCTCTGTGGGAACTTAATGTAGTTATGTCAAATCACTTACCTCTCTGTAGGTACTTAATGTCGTTATGTCAAATCACTTACCTCTCTGTAGGTACTTAATGTCGTTATGTCAAATCTCTTACCTCTCTGTGGGTACTTAATGTCGTTATGTCAAATCCCTTACCTCTCTGTAGGTACTTAATGTAGTTATGTCAAATCTCTTGCCTCTCTGTGGGAACTTAATGTAGTTATGTCAAATCTCTTGCTTCTCTGTAGGTACTTAATGTAGTCATGTAAAATCCCTTACCTCTCTGTAGGTACTTAATGTCGTTATGTCAAATCTCTTACCTCTCTGTAGGTACTTAATGTAGTCATGTAAAATCTCTTACCTCTCTGTAGGTACTTAATGTCGTTATGTCAAATCTCTTACCTCTCTGTGGGTACTTAATGTAGTTATGTCAAATCTCTTACCTCTCTGTGGCTACTTAATGTAGTTATGTCAAATCTCTTACTTCTCTGAGGGTACTTAATGTAGTTATGTCAAATCTCTTACCTCTCTGTGGGAACTTAATGTAGTTATGTCAAATCTCTTACCTCTCTGTAGGTACTTAATGTAGTTATGTCAAATCTCTTACCTCTCTGTGGGAACTTAATGTAGTTATGTCAAATCACTTACCTCTCTGTAGGTACTTAATGTAGTTATGTCAAATCTCTTACCTCTCTGTGGGAACTTAATGTAGTTATGTCAAATCTCTTGCCTCTCTGTAGGTACTTAATGTAGTCATGTAAAATCTCTTACCTCTCTGTAGGTACTTAATGTCGTCATGTCAAATCTCTTACCTCTCTGTGGGTACTTAATGTAGTTATGTCAAATCTCTTACCTCTCTGTGGGTACTTAATGTAGTTATGTCAAATCTCTTACCTCTCTGTGGCTACTTAATGGAGTTATGTCAAATCTCTTACTTCTCTGAGGGTACTTAATGTAGTTATGTCAAATCTCTTACCTCTCTGTGGGAACTTAATGTAGTTATGTCAAATCTCTTACCTCTCTGTAGGTACTTAATGTAGTCATGTAAAATCTCTTACCTCTCTGTAGGTACTTAATGTAGTTATGTCAAATCTCTTACCTCTCTGTAGGTACTTAATGTAGTTATGTCAAATCTCTTACCTCTCTGTAGGTACTTAATGTAATTATGTCAAATCTCTTGCCTCTCTGTAGGTACTTCATGTAGTTATGTCAAATCTCTTACTTCTCTGAGGGTACTTAATGTAGTTATGTCAAATCTCTTACCTCTCTGTGGGAACTTATTGTAGTTATGTCAAATCTCTTGCCTCTCTCTAGGTACTTAATGTAGTTATGTCAAATCTCTTACCTCTCTGTAGGTACTTAATGTAGTTATGTCAAATCTCTTACATCTCTGTGGGTACTTAATGTAGTTATGTCAAATCTCTTACCTCTCTGTAGGTACTTAATGTAGTTATGTCAAATCTCTTACCTCTCTGTAGGTACTTAATGTCGTTATGTCAAATCTCTTACCTCTCTGTAGGTACTTAATGTAGTTATGTCAAATCTCTTACCTCTCTGTAGGTACTTAATGTCGTTATGTCAAATCTCTTACCTCTCTGTAGGTACTTAATGTCGTTATGTCAAATCTCTTGCCTCTCTGTAGGTACTTAATGTAGTTATGTCAAATCTCTTACTTCTCTGAGGGTACTTAATGTAGTTATGTCAAATCTCTTACCTCTCTGTAGGTACTTAATGTAGTTATGTCAAATCTCTTACCTCTCTGTGGGTACTTAATGTAGTTATGTCAAATCTCTTGCCTCTCTGTAGGTACTTAATGTAGTCATGTAAAATCTCTTACCTCTCTGTGGGTACTTAATGTAGTTATGTCAAATCTCTTACCTCTCTGCGGCTACTTAATGTAGTTATGTCAAATCTCTTACTTCTCTGAGGGTACTTAATGTAGTTATGTCAAATCTCTTACCTCTCTGTGGGAACTTAATGTAGTTATGTCAAATCTCTTACCTCTCTGTAGGTACTTAATGTAGTTATGTCAAATCTCTTACCTCTCTGTGGGTACTTAATGTAGTTATGTCAAATCCCTTACCTCTCTGTAGGTACTTAATGTAGTTATGTCAAATCTCTTACCTCTCTGTGGGTACTTAATGTAGTTTTGTCAAATATCTTACCTCTCTGTAGGTACTTAATGTCGTTATATCAAATCCCTTACCTCTCTGTAGGTACTTAATGTAGTTATGTCAAATCTCTTACCTCACGTCGCGGGAACTGCTATCTGGATACTAACATCGACATGAAGTTTACTTAGATTCTTTAAATTCCTCTTCCATACCATAATTACATAGTTGATCTGTATTTCATTACAAATTGAAATAATCGGTATTCTGTGCGTAAACAGGTTAACCACACTAAATGATTGACTATTGTCATATCAATTGACCATTCTAAAACGGTATCAAATTTGCACTTTAATACATCTTGTTTTGTTTATTATTTATAAATTTTTAAATGTACGTCCTTTGATTGTTCTGCTGTTACGGTGAGTGGAAAGGTGGGCCCGTAAACCGGTTAACCACACCATTTGTTTGGCTTTTGTCAAATTAAATGACCGTCCGAAGTCGGTATCTTAATTGCACTATAAACCACACCATTTGTTTAGCTTTTGTCAAATTAAATGACCGTCCTAAGTCGGTATCGTAATTGCACTACAATCAAATATTTTTGTAATGTGTTATATGTTCTAGTTTATTATTTATATTCATGTATTGTATAGCTCCATGGTGACTTCTGCCACATAAATGAGCCAGTAACTCCTCTTTTTTCTTTTACAATCAAATATTTTTGTAATGTGTTATATGTTCTAGTATATTATTTATATTCATGTATTGTATAGCTCCATGGTGACGTCTGCCATATAACTGAGCCAGTAACTCCTCTTTATTCTTTGTGATGTTCTCATTTGTCCGTATATGGTCTTTGAATTTTCCTATGAGGTCATTTCAATAATTTGTCCCTTTGCATTTTTTTTTTATTTCCACAGGTTTTGCATTGTCGTCAAGGAAAAGACATTATAAGTTGAAATAGGCATCTGGTTAGTGATCCTTGTATGTCCATGGTGTTTCATTTTTTTGTTTTTTTTTTTTTGTTTTTTTTTTTTTTGTGGCATCTTATTTCCAGGCATTAGCTAATTTTATATCTTACAGTTGAAATGAAGTAAATAATCAGACTTTCTTCATAACATAAAACTACTGCCACAGTACAACGATGGACTTTAAATTTTACACTAAATCAACATAATGAACAGAAAGAGAGATAGTTATTTGTTATACCAAGTATATTGAAATGACAAAACGAAAAAGTACCGAAGGGTAAACCATATCTCATAGTCCATGGAATAAAAGGACAGTATCGTGAATAGTATCATATTCAGACAAATGCGAACCCCAATAAAACTGAGGTGAGACTACGTGCCCGTGAGGAATAAGTGTCCCCTGGTTGCTTGCAAAAACAAATATACACATATGAAGACATGAAGGAGACAAGAACACGAAGCCAAATTATCCTATTCAAGTAACAAGTTTGTCACGCCTAATAATAAGAGGTCATTACTGACTGCTTTGATGAGTTATTTCTGATGCCATGGCTAAAATAAAGCTTGAAAGCTTTTATTTTTTCAACCGAATTACAAATAACCAAGAACATAAAAACACATGGATGACGGATGAAAAACATCACCTCTGTTCGGCATGTATATTGGTTTTTGACATCAATATTTGGTTAATACAAACTTGTGTATTAAGCACAAATAATGTATTAAAATGATATAGCAAAATTGCATGTGCTTACTTACGTAATAAATTGATATCGTTCAAAGAAGGATAACTTCTCTTTGTTTCTGTACCTAAGAACTCAAGGGCGAACAAATACAGTATTAAAAGTGACGAAAAGTTATACAAACATATTTTACTTATGTTGTCTAAAATATAAAGCTATATTGGGTTCTTAAAGATTAAATGCAAATGGTGTTTAGGAATGGTAAAAAAGGAAATATATAATCTTTCAAAAAATGATCCATACATGGATACTGTTAGTCTCATATAGTACCTGTAGTGATGAGGTTCTTGTTAAGCACGGATTATATTAACTGAGACTAAATGATAAGTACTAAACCACACTAAAAGGGCAAGGCAAGTAATATACAAGCTTAAATTTAATATCTGACTCATTTCTGGGTTGTTGACTGCCTCTTTTAAGAACATATACAAGTGCTACATAAATATTTATATTTTCATTAATATTACTTTTAATATTTGTATGCTTATGGTGAGCTGAAAAATACAGCCGACACTGAAACCAAAATCAAGAATATATTCTAGAAAGCATATGGGTATTGGTAATAGAAGCTTTGCAATTTAAATGTCCAACACCATAAAAAGAAAATTAATTAAAATATAATTTGCATGAAGTGTGCACTACCTGCATGTTTCTCTTATGTGGAAATTAGAGCGTTATATGAAAACTGTGGTCTTTTATCGCCATTTCATGAAACTTGAAAATTGTTTAATTAGACAGAAAGATTGCTCGTTTTTTTATTTAATGATAAAGAAATTAATCTTCAGAGTTAGCCTATAATGATTCCTTGCTGCGCAGTAACCCTGTAAAATGAAAAAAAAATATATAGTATGAATTATAATAGTGCTGTGTAGTTATAATGTTTTGTACATTTTAATTCAGTGATATAATCATCGTGACATTCGAAATATTTTCACTATCCTTGAATATCAGGCATTATATTGTATTTCATACGTTTCCCGAAATAATTACGTGTTACACCTTTTAATATTATTGTATAACGTCAAATAATTATTTTCAAAACATACAGAATTCATTCTTAAGTCAATTCTAAAACTATATTTACTTTCTTTGGTGTTGTTTTTGTTATCAGTATTTATTACTGCATGTTGTAAAATTACATTAAATTTTCATTTCAAATTGCTTTGTTATATTGAAAAACGCAAGCCCCCATTATTCTTTTAAAAGTTATACTCACTCCTTTTTACAAATAAAATGAATTTTTGCATCACATGGTGCATCATTCCATGTAAAATTAAAGTGGGCAGCAAGTTCAACACAATCCGAATTCAAACCTGGATCTACATGAAGAAAAAAGAAACAAACCTTGCAGTATGAATATAAATATACATGTTATGTTTGTTCTGTTGAAAAGTCTTTGATAGGTTACCGCAACATAAAATTATTAATGAAATAAAAGACATACTTCTATACATTTTCATCCATCTATGAATTTGAAATGATGTCATATTTTGCGAATAAATTGACTGAAATTGCTTTATAACAAAACCTTTCGCGAACATAAGTAAACGGAGTGATATTAAAGTATTTAACGACACTGGACGTGAGGCATCTGCATTTGCTCATTTCGGACTCATTTGTGAGAGAAAATGGGTTGCCTGAAAAGAATGAAAACTTGAAGCGCTCGAGAGATAAAAAAAGTGGACAACACAAAATTAAGAGCAGGAGTGACGTTTAATTCCATATTTGATAAATACATGTACGTCATCGATTTCTATGTTATCAATATAATTTTGTCTTGTTAACGGTAAAAAACAAAATACAAACAATTTATACACACATTTCGCTCATTTCGGGGTCATTAGCGAGACATGGCTTTCAAGACATATATCTTAAATAAAATACGATTTTAACTGGTGTCATATTACTATGGCACTAACAACAATGTACACAGTGGACATTCACGGACCGTGACATTTAGAGGTTAGACTAGGTGCCCGGGATGATTGAGAGTCTCGTGTTTGGCTAGCCACATCCGGCCCTTAAATACAGACGAAACAAATATAATTCAGTACTGCATATATAGATGAATGTAAACAAAAACTGTGTAGAAAGAGCCACAGCCACACATCATCAGGAAAAAGGGCATAATAACATTTGCCAAACCCTCCGCGGGGAACTTTTTACGCGCTCCAAAGCTAGGATAGCATGGACATTTTTGACGTAAAGTCTTTCTCGCAAAATCATGCGAAAATATATTCCTCGTATATTAAAGTTGGTTTACAATAATAAATTAATTGATAATAGATTTTCGTGTAACATCACAAGGAGATGTTGTACAATACCTTTTACATGTCTTTCAACAAAAAAATGACGATAGCACCGTTTTATTCGAAACCAGGCCCTTATTATGATAAAAACAGTTTGAAAACATGTAATTCTGTATAATTTTGTAACATAAAATATAACTACCAAAGACGGATTATTGTTTTGAAATGTTTGTTATGGATGTTATATTTTACTTTATCTTGTATCACATATTTACAAATGTAGCTAGGTTATATCAATGATGGGTTTCCTTGTAGAGATGATATATTAAGTATTTCAGTTACCTTTATGCATAATATGCATGCTTGTATTAAGTATGAATTCATTTTCCTCAGGATTGCTTATCTCCAGGAGGTTTGAATTGAATACCTTACAATAGTTCTACAAAGGAAAAGATAAAAGCATCTGACCCATCCGTATGACAGAGGTCACCACGGAAATGTTAATACATTAGAACATATATATATATATACAGTGGCGGATTTAGAGATGGGGCACGGCGGGCCCCCTGTTGCCACATATTTACTAGTAAAAATCCAGATTTTTTGCTGAGAAGTTTAGCTAATACACATGTGGGCCCCCCTTTTCGGAAACCTTGGATCTGCCACTGATATTTATAAATAATCCTCCATATAGAGGGCAAGCATTCAAAGTTTCTTACGTTGAGAGGTCATAAAAAGATTAACACGTATAGTAATGCAGAGTAAGAAACTGACATGATCAACATAAGTAAATCGTGTCCTGATAATCTGGAAGCAAGATCTAATCCTTGATCTATAAGAGTCCCGCCAAACACTCGGAGGGGACAAGGTTCAGGTCAATGTCTCCTCTGAAAAAGATTTCAAAAAGGCCCATCATCTAATCCCCGCCGCCCTGTTACTCGACATGCAACTGCTTTTATTGTCAGAACATCAGTGTTATATTATTCAGAATGTTGTATAAGTCTTATTATTTAAAAATTTAGATATTAACTTAAACGATGCAATAATTCATTTAGTACATTTAATGTTCATTATTCACACCAACAAAAGTTCATGATAAACCTTGAGAAGAAAACCATCAAATGAATAAGATTCTAGCATGTGAAGAAGATTAATAGTTTCACAGTGATAGGATCGCTCAAAAATACAACGAGGTCTAGTTTTACTGAGACAAGTGTTGTAATGTTTACTAGATTAGTTTTTATACAGCTTCGAAACAATGCTCTACACCTGAACACATCTTTTTTGAAAGGAATATTTTCATTTGTAAGTCTTATAACCTTGATATGCAGTTTTATCGGTATGAATATAATATAATATAATATAATATAATATAATATAATATAATATAATATAATATAATATAATATAATATAATATATTGTTGCTTTCCGTCTTCTACGGAATTGTTATTAACTGATTTTTGCAATATGTACCTTTCCTTCGTTTATTCGAGTTTGAATAATGAATAAGCGGTCATTTTTAGGATACTTACCACAGCTTCTAACCACGACGCTTTTATTTCGACGAAAAGATAACAAAATGCCTTTTGGCGTTTCCACCCTGGGTCGCATTCAAACCCTTGTGCTGCAACAAGACAGTAAATACATAAATTATCGATGATGGGCGTTAAAACATATCTTTAAAAACAAAGAATTTTAAATCTTCTCAGCAGTTTTGTTCTGGTTTACATACTTATTCAAAAGGTGAGTATAACTTATATCATACCAAATACAACGTATTTTTATGCGCCTAATATTCAAAATTTAAGAAAATCGGCAAAATATTTCCGTTACTTACGTAAAATCAACACTGAGTTCAACGTCTAACAAAAAAAAAAAGAACTATAGATTATATATTCAATGAATGACGGTGCATGTGGCCGATCGACAAGGAAATCTTTCACTAGCGTTCTCCTCTGTTATAAATGCTGTAATGTCTACTACGCTTTGCTGCTTGATATTTCTGCTAATGTGTACTACGCTTTGCTGCTTGATATCTCTGCTAATGTATACTACGCTCTGCTGCTTGATATCTCTGCTAATGTATACTACGCTCTGCTGCATTATATCTCTGCTAATGTATATTACGCTCTGCTGCTTGATATCTCTGCTAATGTGTACTACGCTTTGCTGCTTGATATCTCTGCTAATGTATACTACGCTCTGCTGCTTGATATCTCTGCTAGTGTGTACTACGCTCTGCTGCTAGATATCTCTGCTAATGTGTACTACGCTTTGCTGCTTGATATCTCTGCTAATGTATACTACGCTTTGCTGCTTGATATCTCTGCTAATGTGTACTACGCTTTGCTGCTTGATATCTCTGCTAATGTATACTACACCCTACTGCTTGATATCTCTGCTGATATATACTACGCTTTGCTGCTTGATATTTCTGCTAATGTATACTACGCTCTGCTGCTTGATATCTCTGCTAATATATACTACGCTTTGCTGCTTGATATCTCTGCTAATGTATACTACGCTCTGCTGCTTGATATCTCTGCTAATGTATACTACGCTTTGCTGCTTGATATCTCTGCTAATGTGTACTACGCTTTGCTGCTTGATATCTCTGCTAATGTGTACTACGCTTTGCTGCTTGATATCTCTGCTAATGTATACTACGCTCTGCTGCTTGATATCTCTGCTAATGTATACTACGCTCTTCTGCTTGATATCTCTGCTAATGTATACTACGCTCTGCTGCTTGATATCTCTGCTAATGTATACTACGCTCTGCTGCTTGATATCTCAAACTAATGTATACTACGCTTTGCTGCTTGATATCTCTGCTAATGTGTACTACGCTTTGCTGCTTGATATCTCTGCTAATGTGTACTACGCTTTGCTGCTTGATATCTCTGCTAATGTATACTACGCTTTGCTGCTTGATATCTCTGCTAATGTATACTACACTCTACTGCTTGATATCTCTGCTAATGTATACTACGCTTTGCTGCTTGATATCTCTGCTAATGTATACTACGCTCTGCTGCTTGATATCTCAAACTAATGTATACTACGCTTTGCTGCTTGATATCTCTGCTAATGTATACTACGGTCTGCTTGATATCTCTGCTAATGTATACTACGCTCTGCTGCTTGATATCTTTGCTAATGTATAGTACGTTCTGTTGCTAGACATATTTGTAGCGAATCTTTCTTCTTCTCAAGACACTTACCTTCTAGAGAATGTATTTGTAGACCGAGAAATAGACATATGACAATGGTATATGGCATCTTCATATTAAACATAAAATCACTCACGCAGTCGTGGTATTAACCTTTGACCTTTTGTTCTTTATGATAAGGTTTTGATGACCGTCATTCCTGAGGGAATCAGCAAAATGTCTCCTGATAAAATTCAACCATATCTACAATAATCTACATGTAGTGTTTAGGATTCTTTTAGGTCAATAACGACAGTCACGCAGTCGGACCCCATGACCTCTATAACAATAATTTGATATGCGGGATGCTCAAGTGTAAAATGTTTAATGTTAGATTTAAAGAAGTCATATTAGTACACTTTGGTACCGATGTAGTAGTCGTTTGCAGGGTTTTGTTGATGTACAACTGTACTTGTTAGTTGTTCAAGTTCACCGGAAGCGAAGATTCGAGTAAGTTAGTGTGATTACTTATTACCATGCTTTTCCCCTACATTTCCGACATCTCTTACACCATTTATTAGATTTGAATGAAATCTTGCATATATGATCTTTACGGTAAGAAATTTATGCTAATTGTTGACCAAGATGGTAAAGAAAAGGAGAATCACACAAACCACAATGACTTCTTATTGAATATAGAGCATCCTTATGATATGTCGCATCAAATTTGTCCAAAGGAAGACTCAATGCGATCTTTGCCTGGATGTTTGAGCTGAGAGTTCTACATTTGTAGACTTATGCTTTTTGAAAAAAAAAAATTGCTGGATTTAAAAGCGCAAACCATAAGTTCTTGGAGACCTGAATGGCACAAATGGCAAATGATTGTTTAATTGCAATTTTTATATTCATTTATATAGAGGAAATAGGTATTTCAATTGTTAATTATCTGTGACAACTAAATAAAGCAACGAATAATAATGTAGTAATCAAAGCAAGAGAACTCTGTAAAATATAAAGAGTTATCTTTCGTTTAGTACTATTAGTTTACATTCGGATCACCGTCAGGTAACCCTATTATTATAAGCTACATGTAGGCATGTTTATACAAGTGTCAAAATGCGCATGCCTGATTCATTCCATATATATATATATATATATATATATATATCAGAGACATATTTACTGGAGACTGGAAACTAGCCACTACTTCCGGAAACATGCTGCACACCCTTTTTGTTATGCAAATTAGATTTCGCCGCGCTTAGCGGTCATAATACTCTTTGAATTGACCGCGACGATAGCCGAGTGAAGCCTGTATATCACGACAATTAACAAGGTCAAATCGCTCCCGTACCTAAGAAATTTTATCATTTTTTAAATAATTATTACTATTCTTAGCATTTTACCTATTAAAAGTAATTTTTTTTTAAACTTAACGTTTCTTTTCATTTCATCAAAGACAGAAACCAGCTTTAGTTAAGGTCAGTCCAGGTAGTCCTGCTTCGGTTTTCACCTCTTATTACTAAATGTTACCATAGACTGATTATGTAACCATAGACTAGAAGCAGTCCAACCTTAATTAGTGTTTATTTAACAATTAAGATCGGTATAGCAAAATAATAATAATAACAAATTGCCGTCATTTGCACAGTTGGTGTGGTCCGATGATGTCGGAAGTTTTACATGGGACATTGATCTCCAATTTGATCAGATCAATTCAAGAGGTAAGAAACTTAACCGCTAAGATTCTTTTGACTTTTTAAAATTAATTAATCTATTTTATTATTATTGGGGGGGGGGGGGGGGGGGAATTAGATTATGGCAATACGCCATACATTTCAAACGATTCTCTCACCGATTGCCCATGTAACCCCCCTTTTCTATTTACTATGGTTAAGGAATTAATACCCCAAACCGTTCCCTTAAGTTGCGTTGAATGTAAACAAGCAGTATTATTAAAGAAAATAAAATATATAGTTAAGATAGATAGCATGCTAATTGTGCCACATCCTATAATAATTTTACTACAAGCAGTAGAGAATCGAGCTATTTGATCACTGAAAATGCACCTAAAAAGATGTTAAATAATAAATTACTGCTTTATTTTTTCCAAGTGAGACCACATGCTTGTATTCCCTCATTAATTACTGAAACGATTTCAAATGGTGAAAACTAAAATTTCTCTTCAGAAAAATACAAAAAAAAGGGGGGGGGGATATAACGCTATTACTTTTCTTATCAAAACCGGAAATCGCAACTCGTATGAAATTAAAAATTATAAACATTCATTTATATACCGCATATATACTTATAATGATAAAAAAGCAAATATCAATAACATACATACCATATAAGCATGAGACTGTACTTAGTTATTGAATTATTCCGTGTTGTTTTAACACCTATTTGTACAAGATCAATCTCAGCAACTCCGTTCAGAAAAATAAAATGTCGCCGATATATCAATTTTACTAAGTGTGTAGTGCAATATTTACAACAAGCTGATCAATAAAAAATGCACAAAACGTTTTATTGAATATCTATAACCCTGCAAACAAAATATTGTCGAGTGAATTAAGATAAGTCAGTAGAAAATCTTGTGACAATGACGCTGTCGAGTGCCGTCTAATTATGGGAGGTCATTTGCTATTAAAATTACAGTGGACCAAGTATTTCAAGCGTCAGATCATATTTTCTTAACTTAATTCTTTTATCCGAGACTTCTTCTTTAGTCGATTGTTTAAAACATTGGAATAATATGGCTAAATTGTCTCCAAGCGGAGATTTATGTAGAACAATATGGCGGACGGCCGTTGTTTACATCCGGGCTACTCAGATAGGTAGCACACGCCAGTGTTTTGCTAAGAGCAGAGAGGGAGTTTCCAGTCTCTGAAAGTATATATGTATATATTCAAAGACCAATTTTTAAACAAGGTAACTGTGTTGTATGTTAAGCGAATAAATACACTTCTGGCAAGTGCACAAACTTTAATGTCGAAAAATTAAAATCTAAATTTAAACATGGCGTCGTTCCAAAAAATATTCTGATACTAAAATAGGTTCATCGATACGAATCCATTAGAGTAACTGTAACAATATTAATATATTTCCATTAAGACCAGACATTAATAGTACAAAAAGGTCACACGGTCGTAGCCGTAATGGCAACCACAGAAGACATGGTAAATTAAATAGGTCTACTGCGGATAACCAGAAACATTGGCCTGGGTTCGCCTCTTTCCTGCGTATAGGATTAAAGCCAATAATTTCTCTGCTCGCCAAACCCGACTGGAAAGTTTCAGCGTGATAATATAAATAAAACAAATACTATATCTCTTCCTTCTCTTTGCTCTTCTATTTGTATAATATTTATCTACATGACCAGCAAATTTCATCGAAAAATTATTAGTACTTCCCAAGATATCCAGCATCAAAGTTCAGGGTGTCCCAGTTTTGAGGTTACTCGAAATCAGCCTGGGCCCGGAAAGTGCTCCGCGTATTCCGGTGTTAGCAGTCGGTTTTCAAATGCAACGGGCGAGTACGCTACCTACGATTATTCTTAAAGCATAATCAAATTGAACACCTGACATTGATTCGATAAATAAAGTCCCTAACTATTCTTAATTGCAAAATCCTTTGCTAGCTGCATTGCTTTTCAAACAGGACGCCATTTTCATTCATGGGCAAATGAAACAAGCGATCTGATTGGACAACAGGCGATTATATAGATAAATAATAATAAGGGCGTACTGTTTGAAATAATCTTCCTGTTCATGCAACTCTAAATACATTAATCAGCCTGCAGGTCATATTTTTACAAGTGAAGTTAACTGTATTTCTCACAAATATCTTCGTTCGCTTTTTAACAAGGGGCCACAATACATATTACCCTCCAAGACAGACTTTACCAAATACCGGGATACTGTTGAAGAAGGTTTAAGAAAAGGAGATAAGAAAAATGCTTTGAATGACTGCAAAAGAGAAATCTTTAAAGTAAACGATAGTTGCATCGATAATTTTACACTAAATCCCCAATTATTTAAAGAGTCATTTAAAGTACCGGTCCAGTCTATAAAAAAAGAAAATTGCTGATTTACAAATTACTTATGTCATTGTAACTGCTGACAAAGCTGCTAATAATTTTATCATTGTTAGAAAACTTTACTACATTGGAGTGCTTAATCCTGAATTGAACACTACTTATACGTATGTTGAAACCCTGCTCTTTAAGGGCAAGATCCTATCTGAGCATTGTGAAGCTATATGTACCAGTTCAGTTTAACCATTGATAAAAATATTCCAAACATGCATTGGCTTCATAAATTGCACAAATGTAATTGCTTTGCAACTGTGCCTTAGAAACATAGTATTTCTACTCTGACTGCAGTTAAAGAACATCTTATTACATATTGTAATGTCCTTTTTAATAACAGTACCATCAATTACTTTTGGACAATTAAAACGTCTACCTTTCTTGGACTTACATATTTAAATTAATAATATAAACAATATTTAAACAAACATACATGATAAACGTGACGACTTTGAATTTCCTATTGTATATTTGCCTTATTTAGAAGGTGATGTCTCCCGATTCCCATCATATAGTATTTATATTCCCATCATATAGTATTTATATTCCCATCATATAGTATTTATATTAAATGATTGTTAGATTATTTATAAAAGTTTAAATGAGTATCCATTGAATGTACTTCTTTTTACTTTAATTGGGGACATGTTAGGGAGCAGAGATAAAGCTGGTACCCGGTAGGAGGAGACGTCTTGTGCTGAATACATCAGTACATATGATACACTCGCTAGAATATGAAAAGACAATACAGTATATCAAACGAAAATGACAAACAGTGCTCATTTATTACTGTAATGCATTCTACAAACATGTCAGACTCCATTCTTATCCAATAATTACACCTGCAATGTCAGCCCTATGAAAATAAAGTGAAAGGAAAAATACAAAGTCAACATAAATAGCTAAAATTGGAAGCAGAAAAGAATTATTGTGCGAGTTTCAATTTGATAAATATTTTTTCATTAATACTTACTCCTTTTTACAAATAAAATGAATTTTTGAATCACACGGAGCATCGTTCCACATAAATCTAAAATGGGCAGCTAGTTCAACGCAATCTGAATTCAGACCTGGACCTGTATATGAGGATAAATAGGGTTTATTTTTTTTCTGATTTTCATTAAACAATGGCAATTAAATCAAGCGCAATTATTACTGAGTTACCGTACAAAAATAAAAGAATTTTTGAAATAAATATTGCATTAATATTGTAACAGAACATCAGAGTGCATTTTACATATAAGGTTTTACTATAGATAATACAGTAATTAAGATATTTTCGGTCGTTTTATTAATCACATTATACAGAAAGAATTGAAATACCTTTAAAATTGTTAGATATATAACATCATAACAAATAAACCTGTAAGAGGTTCGCCTGGTGCCCAGGATGAAAACGTCATTGGTTGATGATCACTTAGCCAAACGTATTGACCTTCAACTTCAATGTCATTCAAAGCAATCCAATATGATTCAGCAATCTTTTGATGAAATGACAATCCTACACAAGTAGAATATTTTCATCCATGCGCTGCATAATGACCTTTTTTAACATTTCAATAACACTGATTCAAAGGCTGTGGAAGGATTCTGTCTCAGCTTTATGACAAGAATCACTATATGACAAAAATGAATTATGACAAAACTCACTTTAGGACAAAACTCACTGTAAGACAATACTCACTGCATGACAAAATAACGGTAGGACAAAACTCACTGTATGACATGCATATAACATAGAAACGTATTTAAAAAATGGCGAAACATTTGATCGCACAGCTACAGATTGAGAACATTAATTTGAAGATACATCGGTCACTGAGATGGTGTGGTTAACCGGATATACGGTCAGCATCCCATTAACTGGCACCATCAATATAAATGTCAACACAAGATGCGTTGGTGGAACAAATAAATCAAGAAGGCAACCAATGTAATACCTTGTAATAATAAAAGAATATATGAACTCCCGTTCATTAAAATTTTTGAATTCGCGATAAGTTATCTCCAAGTGCGTATTCTTTTTGTCGATTTCGGTAGACTGCGTTTGGCACATACTGGATAATGGTCGGATAATGCAATGCTGGGGACACTAATTTCCTGTATATTGTTAGGACAATGATGTGTGTGTATCAGTGTATCATATCCTCATCACCGGTGTTGATAATAGGATATATGTACATACAAACATACAGTTATGGGACTGGTGGAAGGAAATTCCTTAATTCTGATTTATTTAGAGAAATAAGACTAGTTTAGGAGGTATAGTACGCCGCTGTAGGAAGTGTCTTATCATTATGAGTCAAAATACTTAATGAAACAGAAGGAATATATCTATATTTTGTTTGCTTTTGTTTAAAGTCACGTTAAAAATATTAAATTTACATAGAGTATGTATATAATAAAACCACATGCCTGATATACTTCTTAAACATTTGAAATGATCCAGAATAAAGCAGTGATTGATGTTTTATCTACAAAAACAAGTAAAACAAGACCTGAGTTTCTTCTTCATAAGGCCGGTTTTATATATTAGTTTTCCCCCCATAGTAGTTTTCCCCCAGGAAAAATGGCTATATAGTAGTTTTTCCCCCATGGCGGAAAAACCTATTATATAGTAGTCTTTCCCCCATAGTAGTTTTTCCCCTTACGTAACGGTTTGGAAATTATACACGTTCGTTCTGTATTAGTCAGATAACATTTGAAATGCAAATGTATTATAGTAATAGCCTGTGGATCAAACCGATTGTGTTATGGTTAATGTGTTTCTAAATACTGTTAATTGTTGTGTTTTTGCGTGTATGTGTGTGTGTATTTATGTTTTGTTTTATGTATTTATTTACAAGTCTTTCTTTTTATATATTTACCATAGTATGCTATTTTCTTCTATTATTTCATTGTAAAAATTGTCGTTTACTTGCGTATAGATGTCAATCATGACGTCAGGCTGTGACTCAAGAGTCGATCCCAGGCAACTTTTCGTAATAAAACATAAGTAAAATAGGAATTTATCAATCAAAATGTTCCAATGACAAATATAAGAATTGAACGTGCAAGAATTCCTAAATAAATTAAGACTGATGCATTTTATATATCACAATATCGCTCATCATGTACAGAATACATGATGAACATGAATATAACAGAAGGGAATTCCACCCAGGTGTCCACGATTTGCAATCTACGACAAGGCTTGTCTAGTGGCAGATGTTGTAAATCATGATCACAATAATGCCATTTCCTTGTCCCTTACGCAAAGTATGAAAGGTTTCATCTAAAAGTATTTATATGCTAAGTTTCAAAGCTCTACACCTTTTTGTGTAGAAGATATAGTCAAGGTTAAAGTTTATGAAAAGTAGGTCACACTTCAAGGTCAAGGTCATAAGGTCAAAAGTCATGGTCCCAAATTAAAGATCTTATCAGAAGTAATCTATATATATGAAGTTCAAAACCCCTTCTCCTTTTGGTACAAAAGATACAGCCAAAGTTTAAGTTTTTGAAAACGTAGAGCACCAAGGTCAAAGTCACTAGTTTAAAAAATCATGGTTCCAAATAAAAGGTCATCACAAGAAAACTATATGTGGAGTTTCAAAGCCTTGTACCTCTTGGTACAAACCATATAGTCAAAGGTTTTTGCCACAGGCTAAAAGTCATAGACAGGCCAAAAACTAGATGCCCCCGAATTTCATTCCAGGGGCATAAAAATATATAGAGATTTCTCGGATTAGATAAAGATATCTTGAATGAAATTCTAGTATATAAATCTCTGTTCTAAATATATGCATTTGTATTTGGAAAAGAGATTAAAATTGAAGACATTTCTACTTAAGAAAATGAGATATCTCTAAATTAATTGGATATATCTCCGTAAAAAAAATTGAGATATCTCTATCTTAAATAGAAATCTATTTATTTTTAACAAGGTAACAAGCTGGATTTACTTACATGTATGTGTGAAAAGAAAATGCGAAATTTCACATTGGGGGGAAAATCCACATATAGTAGTTTTTCCCCGGGGGAAAATGGCTATAAGAGGGAGGGGGATGGCTATATAGCCAAATTTCCCCCGGGGGAAAACTACTATATAGCAATTTTTCCGGGGGGATGGCTAGGGGGAAACTACTATGTAACACCGGCCGATTGAGATTCAGACCTAGGACCTCTCAGCCACGGGATATGGCCCGAATGAGCCACAACAACTTTATTATAAATTCCGCAATCAATTGTTAATTCAGATTTTTGAAAACTAGGTTTTATTTCTTAGAAATGACCTAACTATTATAACAATTTTATATTCGCCATTGTGGCTGATATCAACAGATCTAGACCATCCGCAATCGGCTTCACGATAACTGTGTGATATTTTTAGATTTAAGTTATGTAAGCATTTGTTTATGATATATTTTCTTACCATGCACTTAATGCCATATTATTCGTGCATTCTATTCTGTTTTATCAAATATCGTGCTGTTGTGAGACATCATATTAAACGGTATAAATTTACACAATCAACGGTGGTAAGATTGCATACCAAGAAATTTGGCACACAGGTAAATTGTTACTCGCATGATAATAAATTGTGCTACCATTGTTCGTCCCATGGGAACGGATTCTGCTGCAGTGGTTTCTTTCACGACACAATGGAGTATGGAAAATACAAAGATAACTAGTGCTGTGTCTTTGTATCTCTCACAACAATAACACATCTATGTGTTTCAGAAATCATAGACGAGACCATATACCCCGCAACAAATCATTTAATTTAATTTTTATTGTAGTAGCTCTTTGTGCATGGTGTAGTATTTTCTTTGAGTCAAAGCATGAACGCCATGTGATGGTGAGCAACTAAAGTTAGTGCAAAATTAAAAATATTTGCAGAGCAAACAAATTCCGAAACTGACATAAAATTGTCGCCGAACAATTAATCTTAGGACAAAGATATGCATGAGAGAGATATTCCTTAGTTTAAGAGATATTTTCCTTTTTTCACGGTAAAAATATATATAAGTATGTATAGTTCGAGTCAGTACGTAAATACTTAAAGCTGGGTTTTCCCTCATAGAAATGACGGTAAAACAGCAGAGAAGTTGAAAAGTGTCAGTCCGAAGGTATTGAATGACAACATCTCATTCGGAATGACAAAATTCTATTCTTAAAAACATTTTCTACAAAGTTCATTGTCCTGATTGACAAAATTTTCAAGATTACTGAAAATGATTGACATGTTTGAAGAATTTTCAACACCTCTGATATAGTGATTAAAATAAATAGGAGATATACAAACATAAAGGATACAATTACCACCAACCAACATTTACTTTAGAAGTTTCTACAATTACAGTGTATGATATTACTAACAATTTCTTTCTATGATAATCAGAGAAGTGGTAGCTTACCGTGGTGTAGTACATGCAAACTTGCATTCAATATAAAGGCATTTTCGTCAGGACTGTCAATCTCCAGTAGGTTTGCATTGAATAACTTGCAATAGTCCTATATGATTAGATTAATAAACTATAGTTAAATTGATTCCTATTAAGTACTTTTAGACATGTTCAATAATTGTATGTCCTGTTCTTATAGTGTTGAAATTCTCTAGTAAATCGAAATTCATAATTTTTATAAACATAGTGGCAATTCCAGTGGATAAGCTTCATATATATATATGATATTATTTACTGACATCTTATGCCGTTATATACACCAATGTTCATACAAGATATTTATGATTTAACAGTATTTCTTCTGTTAAATAATTTGGGGGGGTTGCATTCAATTATATCATTTATACTATCTGAAATGAAATTTAAAACTGATTTATTCATAATGATAAACATGCAATGAGGGATAAAACAGATACCATGAATTCTACTTCTACTCCGAGAACTTAACAGTGGACAAAAGCCCCAGATAGTTTCCTTTCCGCGTTTCAGGTTTATGGGACTTGAACCCAGCACACCATCTATTGATTTAGATTTGAATTGCTATGTTTAAATTCTATGATTGTTTGAATTCCGTTTAAGGACAAATGATCTTTTATGACAATTTATAAATGATTTTTATATTTCGGAATATTAAATGATTCTTACAATGGCTTCTAACCACGATGACTTTACTCCGACGAACAAGTAACAGATGTTTTTGTGTAAAATCCATCCCCCATCACAATCAAATCCTTGTCCTAAAATAGATATACATTTTATTCCACTAGTAAATGCTAATCCTTATCTCAAATTTAAGTTCAGTTATGCGTCGAGAGTAACTAGTTTGCAAGGTTACATAGCGATAAAGTGAAAAAGAAACTTTAAGTATAGTTAACAGATGTGTTTGCAAAATATTCATTTTCTGATGGGGATGCAGAAACTGGATTAAGATGTCATGAAGGGACACATTCAAATCCAGTTTACATATATAATACACTTTTTTATTTTCATTCATATGTATTCATTGTATTCATAGAAGTCATAGAAGCCAATTTTGTCCGTACGCTCTTGAATTCGCCGGGATGAGTACAAGTGTACTGCAATGGTTAACCTTTCTTATATTCTATTGACAGTAAGACCATTGCTGTCTTTACCGTTTGTTATCTCCACCTGTCCGCGTTTGTCCCTTGCGCCTTATGTGTGATTTAAGCCAGAATATCTCCCTACCATTTATTGTGTGTTGTCTTAAAATTGTACTGAAGTGAAGCCTATACTATGTACTGATGGATAATATAAATTACCGACCCTTCTCAAATCTTACCTTCTATAAGACAGATTTGTGAATTGAGGTACAGAAAACCAATAAATGCATATGAAATCCTCATATTGCAGTAGTAGTAGTAACGTTTAATAATCCTTTATGATAAGATTAACAATGGGGTTCGGACAATTGTCCTGCAGATAACACCATGTGCATGTGTACTACTTATAAATTTTTTGTGTATGTAAAATGCTGAGACACCGAGCAGTAGGAACATCTATTATACTAAAGTAGAAATATCGCCTATCACAGTCCCATAGAGAAATCAGATAGGAAATCATGTGCTATTGAGGGATACGCATCTCCTGCTTAGAAAGTCACACACACACCTAGATGCCATAGGATCATATGAGCTAGTATAACCGAAAGTAAAATTTAAATGGTAAAAGTAAAACGGTGTAAGTAACTATCAAAAGACATAATTAGTATAAATAGTGTGGTATTGTACTATCACCATATTAGTGGTTTTAAAAAAGAAAAAAGGGGAGTTACCGGCTCAGTTATGTGGCAGAAGTCACCATGGAGCTATACAATACATGAATATAAATAATATAATAGAACATTTAACACATTACAAAAATATTTGATTGTAGTGCAATTACGATACCGACTTAGGACGGTCATTTAATTTGACAAAAGCCAAACAAATGGTGTGGTTAACCGGTTTACGGCCCCACCTTCCCACTCACCGTAACAGCAGAACAATCAAAAGACGTACATTTAAAAATTTATAAATAATCCTCCATGTAAAGAACAAGGGTCAACAGGTATCGTATATTGAGAGGTCATAAAAATATAAACACGTAAGGTATTGTAAAACACATAATGGTATAAAAATATATGCGACATCAACACGATAAACCGTGCTCTGCCAGTCTGAAAGCAAGCTGAGACCCTAGATCTGTAGGAGTCCCGACTAACAGTCAGAGGGGACGAGGTTCCGGACCATGTCTCCTCTGAAAGAGGTTTGGACAAGGCCCGTCATATAGTCCCCCACCGCCCTGTTAGTCAGCGTGCAACGTTCAAGTAAAAGTCTGCATAAGGCTGTAGATGGGCCAAATACAAGACCTATAGTCTTTTTGATGATCTCAATATCATATTGTCTATTTAGAAGACGTTTGACTATTTTATTACATGATAAAATAACGTTATAGGAGCCTTTTACTTTCCTTAGTTTATATACGAGATCACCGTAAAAATAAGGATGGGAAATTCCATTGGATACATACTGTTGAAAAGAAATATTTCCAAATTTAGATAGAAGTTCTGAATAGGATCTGAAGAATTTGCCGAATGTTTTTCTTAGCTTGTGATGTCTGTAACCCTGAGTTAAAAGTTCAGTAGTAATTTGTAAATTTCGTTTATGAAAGTCCAAAACATCGGTGCAGCCTCTGACAAATCGAACTAATTGAGATATATAGATACCATATGATGGGAGTCGAGGGACATCGCCATCCAAGTAAGGGAAATTTACAATAGGAAATCCAAAATCCTCACGTTTATCATAAATATTAGTATATATTAGGTGGTTGATAATTTTGATGTTTAAATCTAAGAAAGGTGTAGATTTATCTCAAGTATTAGCTTTATTCAATGTGAGCTCTGGTGGATATATTTCTGATATAAATTGTTCGAATTCAGGGTTGTCGATAACCAAAATATCATCCAGATATCTGCAAGTATTATTAAATTTGTCAGTGAGGTCAAAACGTTTTGATTTTTGAAGAGAAACCATAAAATCCCTCTCATAACAATAAAGAAATAAATCTGCTATCAGAGGCGCGCAGTTAGTTCCCATAGGAATCCCAACTATTTGTTGATATATCTTGCCATCAAATTGCACAAAAATATTATTCATGAGAAAATCTAGTGCTTTACATAATTCCTTGCAAGTCCAGTATTTATATGAAGTATATTGTTTGTTGGAAAACAATCCAGAATTATTGGAAGTACATATGTACGTTTTAGATTCTCTGTGAAAACACCATTGTATAAGAGACAGCAACTTGCTTTTAATCAAATCATGAGGCAGAGATGTATAAAGTGTAGAAAAATCAAATGTAGAAATTTGAGTCGCTTTGAAATTTAGCGAAAGAAGTTTGTCTATAACTTCATGAGAATTTTTAATCGAACAAAAGTAATTGATGTTACTATTATGAAATGCGACATCACAATATTTGATAATATGATCTTTTATAGCAGTTAGAGCAGACGTAATATGTTTCGATAGTACCGTAGTAGAGCAGTGGCTAGAATTTGATATGAAACGTGATTTATATGGACTTTTATGTAGTTTTGGGAGCCAATACATGGTTGGTAGATCAGATTTATCAGTTTTAATTTTGAAGTCGGACATGGTCATGAGGTGATTGTGCAAGGTGCTCTCTTTTGAGGTAGGGCTTTCCACATATGTATGAGTGGAGTTTAATTCGTTTTAAGTACTTCAATATAATATAGTTTTCAAACAACTATTATGTTATTACCTGCTTTATCAGCGGAAACAAAGACATATTTAGCATGTAAGTCAGCTATCTTCTTTTTAATAGAATTTGTCGTCAATGTATTAGGCTGTTGAAATAAATGCGGATTTTCCGTAAAGTTCTTAATACGGATATCGACAATTCTTAAAATCTCGAATTTCCAATCATTAAGAGCATGAACCTTTACTTGTTCTTTTTTACACCAACGTTTACAATATGTAGTTAAAGCATCTTCTATAACGTCACGGCATTTATTGAAATCTATCCTGGACGGTAACCTATATTTAGGTCCTTTTCCAAAAAGGGTGCGCAATTTCTTGTCCGAAATACAGTTTAGGTCACCAGTAATAACATGACCTGCCGGTTTATAAACATATTTAGAATTTTCACAAGAACACGACGAAGGAATAGAGTCTGAAACATCAGGGTTAGATGTAACTTTATTATAATTTAAAATAAGATTTCTTATAGGCTTTTTGTACTGGTAACAAATAAGTGGAGGTTCTAAATTCTCAAAATATTGGGGGATTTTAGATGTGACTCTATGATCACGGAAAATATTAGAAATGTTAAGTAGATCGAAGCCTTTATTAATAAATTTAATTTTGAGAAATTGCTGCTTGGGTGGAAGAGACGGAATACGAGGAAAGAGTTTATTATATGAAAATAAAATAATCAAATTGAGTTTATATCAATCAGAATTGCGTAAACTTCGAAGATCAGCTTCCTCCAGGATAGGTTTCAATTTATTTACCGGAATAGAGGATAGTGCATGTAAAAGTTCATGACTTCCATTATTTTTTGCGATAAATAGAAGATCGTTTAATGACCTATTTAAACGATTACGTTTTCTGATGTTACGATTACGACGACGACCATGTGACCTACGTTTTCTAATAGTTTTATGTCTTAATGTAAAAATATTGATCTTATTCTGACGAGAAGAAATATTACCTTGTCGATATATTTGGTCGTTGAGACCAAGAGGGTATGGGGTTTGTAGTTGTTTAATCCAGTAGAGCTCGGTTTCCAAAAGTCGTTTTTTAACATCTGATTTCGTATCACCTGGTAATTTAGAGATATTTTCTACTGGAGTTACTTTCACATTGTTAATATTATGTTGGTATTTATTAAAGTGGTTATAAAGAAAATTCTGGTATTTACGTCGTGAATTATTACGAATTTTATAGGAATAAAACGTTAAGATAAGAATGTCAATTTAACGACCGTTAAATGTGAGAAATATATACTTTAAATGTGCTTTTGTGTGCCCTTGTTATACCATGTTTACACAAAGTAGCATGTCGCTGTTAATGTAAGAATCCAGAATGAATTAGCTTTGGCATATTGGATTAGAGATATATAGACTCCATAAGCAAGTATTAAGAAATATTACTGCACGCCTATGGAATTTAACAATAGGACAAGTGAAATCGTTTGACATGTATTGGCATAGTAGGTTTACTGCCTATGTCAATATATAGTAGAAGATCCAAGTGCGAAGTATAGATACTGAAATCTCTTCTATTATTACATCGGGTTCATTGGGATATTTTGCTTGCTCATATGTATTACAGATATCTATAGACAAAACATTATCAATATATCTAAATGTTGAGAAGTCCTGGATTCGATTCCTGCCATGGGCACATAGATGTCCTGTGTTTTGAATGGGATATTGAAAACCTAGATCTCACGCAAGAGGTGAAACGTAAAAGATCTTTCATTGCTTCGGGTATATCGGTTGCAAATGCAATGCATCGGGCTGATGACACTACATACGTGAAATAATCGTGGAGTAACGTAGAACAATAAACAATCTATCAATCAATATGTTCTGACGTTGTGTCGCAGAGGCTCTTCATCAATTTACATTCGTGCCTAGTGTGCAAGACAAGAAAAGAAGAAGATAACACCCCCCCCCCCCCGCCCCGAGATTTGTAATGCCTTCTCTTGTGTGTTCTGAAAAATTATGGCAGGTAGCGTTATCCAGGCATTAGAATGCTACGTCCACTCAAGCGTGGGTTTCATACAAAGAGTTAAGTAATTGATGATAACACGATGAAACCTACTAACCGATTTTACAATAACTAACCACCCAGTTTAACGGGTAAATGAAGCAACCAGATTTTTGTGCACCAGATGTTTATTTCGACATCTTATTTCTCTTAGGTATGCTCATGGCCGAATATCTGGAATTCTGATAATACATAAATATTGAAAGAGCAGAGTTAAAACGAATCTGGCCAAATAAGGTGTGTCAAAGAATCAATCTAAGGACAAAGCTATGTATGATGAAAATACTCCTTGTTTTAGAGTGATTCACAAAATTTCATGACAGAAAAATTTGAAGGGAAATGGAAAGATATCTAACTTAACTGTAGGGCAGAGGTCACTTTGGGGATGTACAATAAAACCTGGTAACAAGTAATGAAATATATTGAACTTACAAAAAAAAAATGATTGTACGACAGATGCAATACCGACTTAGGACAGTCAGTTGAGTAACAAACTGTATTCAATTAGTTTGATTAACGGGTTTACGGGCGCACCGTTTCATTAAATACAACAACAGAATAACCATAGGACACATATTTAAAAGTATAAATATTCCTCCATATAGAGATCAAGTGTCTCAAGTTGAGAGGCCATAAACATATGTAAACACGTATGGTAGCACAGAAAATCATTATGGCATTAAAAATACATAAAGCGACATAAAAATGAGGAAACAGTGCTCTGACATATATATATTATATTAGAATATTAATTACTCTTATTATGCCCTCGGCGGCAACTATCAGTACATCAGCAGTGATACCAATTTTGTGGTTATAACAAGTATTAGAATATATACATATACGTTATACTTTTGTGCATTTCGACAGCTTATGTATCTTCAGTGAAGCTCAAGGCCGAATGAGTTCGAATAATATATATTTACAATACTAGTCTAATTCCTTCGACGAACCATGCTAAACAGACTCGGTTCATTAGCTCATGAACTTGGGTCATGGAAGTAGTACCCGGCGTATGGCAAATCACATGCGTAGTAATATAAAAAGAGGCGGGGCTTACTCAAGTTCAAAGCCGATGTTCTATTATTGATTTTTACTTGAATGAATCTGTTAATTATGAGCAATTAAAGAAATTACCTGGACAGATAGAGTATTTAAGCATTCTAGACACGCACTATATTGCGTGGCGGAAGTACTTTTCCACTTCAGGAAAAATTCGGTCCATGCCAGTTTGATAACGGGGAATTTGATATTTTGTTTTCAAAAACGAATCTGAGTGGGAAGGTGGGCCCGTAAACCGGTTAACCACACCATTTGTTTGGCTTTTGTCAAATTAAATGACCGTCCTAAGTCGGTATCGTAATTGCACTACAATCAAATATTTTTGTAATGTGATATATGTTCTAGTATATTATTTATATTCATGTATTGTATAGCTCTATGGTGACTTCTGCCACATAACTGAGCCAGTAACTCCTCTTTTTTCTTTGTAAATATAAATGACTGTCTTTTTTCTAGGTTCATGGGGAATGAACTTGGGTGAGAAACAAACAAATCATTTGCGGTTCACGTGATTTGTTTGTTTCTCATCCAAAATCATTCCCAATGAACCTAGAAAAAATACAGTCATTCCTTAAGTAAACACTTGAAATGCCGTGTTGAATCCAAATTGGCCGAAAATAATAGCCAAAGAATCAATCTAAGAACAGAGCCATATATGAGGGAGATAATCCTTAGTTGTAATGCTGATTTATTTAGGAAAGAAAAAAGAGGAGTTACTTGCTCAGTTATGTGGCAGAAGTCACCATGGAGCTATACAATACATGAATATAAATAATATACTAGAACTTATAACACATTACAAAAATATTTGATTGTAGTGCAATTATGATACCGACTTAGGACGGTCATTTAATTTGACAAAAGCCAAACAAATGGTGTGGTTAACCGGTTTACGGGCCCACCTTCCCACTCACCGTAACAGCAGAACAATCAAAGGACGTACATTTAAAAAATTATAAATAATCCTCCATGTAAAGAACAAGGGTCAACAGGTATCGCATATTGAGAGGTCATAAAAATATAAACACGTAAGGTATTGTAAAAACATAATGGTATAAAATACATGCGACATCAACACGATAAACCGTGCTCTGCCAGTCTGAAAGCGAGCTAAGACCCTAGATCTGTAGGAGTCCCGATTAACAGTCAGAGAGGACGATGTTCAGGACCATGTCTCCTCTGAAAGAGGTTTGGAGAAGGCCCGCCATATAGTCCCCACCGCCCTGTTAGTCAGCGTGCAACGTTCAAGTAAAAGTCTGCATAAGGCTGTTGAGGAGCCAAATACAAGACCTATAGTCTTTTGATGATCTCAATATCATATTGTCTATTTAGAAGACGTTTGCCTATTTTATTACATGATAAAGTCATGGAAAGGATCATATAGGTTATACTTGTATTTAGGGAAATAAAACTACAGTACGAAGTACAGTACGCAATTATAGGAACTGTCAACCAATAATGCTTGGTCTTAATGAAACAGAAGGAATACATTTTTAGTTTGTTTGCTTTTTGATTAAAGTTAAGAATATTGTATTTATATAGTGTATTTATATAATGAAGCAATTTACCTGATTTATTGTATAAGCTTTTGAAATGATCCGAATTCAAGCAGTGATAGATGTTTGATGTGTTAAAGATTAAAGAAAGACAAGGCATGCATTTCTGTCTCATAAGGCCGGCTGATGGTAAGATTCAGACCCTGAACCTCTCGGTTACTGGCATGGACCATATAAGCCACACCAGATGTATTATAGATTCTTTGGTAGACTGTTTCGGTCAATTTGGATTCATAACAACGCTTCACACATATTCGGACCCTATGACCTCTATAACAATAACGATAAAGTCACACAGTCTGACCCTATGACCTCTATAACAATAACGACAAAGCCACACAGTCGGACCCTATGACCTCTATAACAATAACGACAAAGTCACATAGTCGGACCCTATGACCTCTATAACAATAACGACAAAGTCACACAGTCGGACCCTATGACCTCTATAAAAATAACGACAAAGTCACACAGTCGGACCCTATGACCTCCATAACAATAACGACAAAGTCACACAGTCTGACCCTATGACCTCTATAAGAAATACTACAAAGTCACACAGTCGGACCCTATGACCTCTATAACAATATTCTGATATGCGTGATGCTCAAGTGTAAAATTAGATTGAAGGAAACCATATTTTGTCCACTCTATTACCCCTGTAATAGTCGTTTGTATGGTTTTGTACAACTTTATTTCATGTTAGTTGTTTAGCTCATCTCAGCGGACGACTCGTGCGAATTTATGTGATCATACGTCGTCCTTTCACGGTTCTGACTTCTCGTGAACATCTTATTCGGTTTGCTTGAAATCTTGCATACATGATCCAAGTAAGGAGGTAAGGAGATGAACATTATGTTCAAATTGCAAACCACAAGAGCGAAGAAAGGGGGAATTATTGCAAAACAACACAAATCTCAATGACTTCATATTTGATTTACAGAATTGGCATTACTTATCAAGTTTGTCCAAAAAAAGACTCAATGCGATAGTTGCCTGCATGGCATGAGTTGACAGTTCTACATTTGTAGGCTTATGGCATATGAAATAAAATCTTTAATTATTGCGTTGTCTAAAACTGCAATCTATAAGGTTTGATATGTCTAAATGGTACACGAGATTTTAAGAATTGTCGATATCCGTATTAAGAACTTTACGGAAAATCCGCATTTATTTCAACAGCCCAATACATTGACGGCAAATTCTATTAAAAAGAAGATAGCTGACTTACATGCTAAATATGTCTTTGTTCCTGCTGATAAAGCAGGTAATAACATAATAGTTGTTTGAAAACTATATTATATTGAAGTACTTAAAAACGAATTAAACTCCACTCATACATATGTGGAAAGCCCTACCTCAAAAGACAGCACCTTGCACGATCACCTCATGACCATGTCCGACTTCAAAATTAAAACTGATAAATCTGATCTACCAACCATATATTGGCTCCCAAAACTACATAAAAGTCCATATAAATCACGTTTCATATCTACTTCTAGCCACTGCTCTACTACGGTACTATCGAAGCATATTACGTCTGCTCTAACTGCTATAAAAGATCATATTATCAAATATTGTGATGTCGCATTTCATAATAGTAACATCAATTACTTTTGTTCGATTAAAAATTCTCATGAAGTTATAGACAAACTTCTTTCGCTAAATTTCAAAGCGACTCAAATTTCTACATTTGATTTTTCTACACTTTATACATCTCTGCCTCATGATTTGATTAAAAGCAAGTTGCTGTCTCTTATACAATGGTGTTTTCACAGAGAATCTAAAACGTACATATGTACTTCCAATAACTCCGGATTCTTTTCCAACAAACAATATACTTCATATAAATACTGGACTTGCAAGGAATTATGTAAAGCACTAGATTTTCTCATGAATAATATTTTTGTGCAATTTGATGGCAAGATATATCAACAAATAGTTGGGATTCCTATGGGTACTAACTGCGCGCCTCTGATAGCAGATTTATTTCTTTATTGTTATGAGAGGGATTTTATGGTTTCTCTTCAAAAATCAAAACGTTTTGACCTCATTGACAAATTCAATAATACTTGTAGATATCTGGATGATATTTTGGTTATCGACAACCCTGAATTCGAACAATTTATATCAGAAATTTATCCACCAGAGCTCACATTGAATAAAGCTAATACTTGAGATAAATCTACACCTTTCTTAGATTTAAACATCAAAATTATCAACCACCTAATATATACTAATATTTATGATAAACGTGAGGATTTTGGATTTCCTATTGTAAATTTCCCTTACTTGGATGGCGATGTCCCTCGACTCCCATCATATGGTATCTATATATCTCAATTAGTTCGATTTGTCAGAGGCTGCACCGATGTTTTGGACTTTCATAAACGAAATTTACAAATTACTACTAAACTTTTAACTCAGGGTTACAGATATCACAAGCTAAGAAAAACATTCGGCAAATTCTTCAGATCTTATTCAGAACTTCTATCTAAATTTGGAAATATTTCTTTTCAACAGTATGTATCCAATGGAATTTCCCATCCTTATTTTTACGGTGATCTCGTATATAAACTAAGGAAAGTAAAAGGCTCCGATAACGTTATTTTATCATGTAATAAAATAATCAAACGTCTTATAAATAGACAAGATGATATTGAGATCATCAAAAAGACTATAGGTCTTGTATTTGGCCCCTCTACAGCCTTATGCAGACTTTTACTTGAACGTTGCACGCTGACTAACAGGGCGGTGGGGACTATATGACGGGCCTTGTCCAAACCTCTTTCAGAGGAGACATGGTCCTGAACCTCGTCCCCTCTGACTGTTAGTCGGGACTCCTACAGATCTAGGGTCTCAGCTCGCTTTCAGACTGGCAGAGCATGGTTTATCATGTTGATGTCGCATATATTTTTATACCATTATGTATTTTACAATACCTTACGTGTTTATATTTTTATGACCTCTCAATATGCGATACCTGTTGACCCTTGTTCTTTACATGGAGGATTATTTATAAATTTTTAAATGTAAGTCCTTTGATTGTTCTGTTGTTACGGTGAGTGGGAAGGTGGGCCCGTAAACCGGTTAACCACACCATTTGTTTGGCTTTTGTCAAATTAAATGACCGTCCTAGGTCGGTATCGTAATTGCACTACAATCAAATACTTTTGTAATGTGATATATGTTCTAGTATATTATTTATATTCATGTATTGTATAGCTCTATGGTGACTTCTGCCACATAACTGAGCCAGTAACTCCTCTTTTTTCTTTTATATTGCAATTATTATATTTTCTTAGATATAAAGGGTAAAATGTATTTTTGATTGTTTTTTATCTGTGGCAGATAGAGCAACGAATAATTATATAGTAATAAAAGCACGATAACTCATGCAAAGTAGAAAGAGTTATATTTTCTTTTAGTACTGTCTTTTAAATTTGGATCACCGTTAGGTAACATTTAAATTACGTTGTTAATTATTATAACGTAGGCATGTGTGTGAAAGTCAGGGGTATGACCACATGACCTTATGTTGTACCCGCCTTCATACTCAAGGTTTCGGAAGGAGTTCTTACTCTACACTTTACCCGACTCTGTCAAATTTCTTTAGACAGTTTGAAGATACCGAACGACTGGCGCACAGCTACATAAAGTCTGACAGTCTTCTCCACAAGATAAAATATTATGAAGTGAGTGGATCAACATTACGATGGATAAAGGATACCCACCATAACCGAACGCATCCGTCTTACTGGTAGGGCAAAAGATGTCCTGTCTGAGGTGCTTCAGGGAACAGTCCTTGGTCCACTACTTTAACGGTATATATTTACTACATCTCTCAGTCCATAAAATCAGACACAAGGCTCTTTGCCGATGACTACCTGGTGTTCTGATGCATCCGGAATCAGAGGGACGCAACTGACTCCAAGACGACCTGACTTCACTTGAGAGATGGGTAAGTATATGGCAGATATTTGTTAATGGTGTTGCAGATTGATTAATGACATTTATATGACTTTAGATTTTTTACGGAATAAATGACAATCTAGTTCAGCATCAAAATGAATTTGTATCCTGAAAAGGGATATGAGAACAGCAGCGTATATTCCATTCCTATATTCTCTCTGGATCCGTAAATCTCGTAATATTCAAATAACTAAATAATGACAAAATGGCATCACGTCCGGAATTACTGTAATTAACATACGAAAGAGAAAACTGAAGACATCTGACCAAGGACATGTACACAAAACATGATAATAGTAGAATATATACGGAAAAACGATATTACAAAAATATTCGATTATGCTGCGGTTTCGACTTAAGACGGTCAATTGAAGTAACAAACGTCATTCAATTGATGTGGTTAACCGGCTTACGGGCGCCCACCCTCCATCTCACTGCAAAAAGCAGCACACTCAAAGGACACACATTTAAACATTTATAAATAATCCTCCATATAGAGAATAAGGATCAACAGGTTTCTCAAGAAGACAGGTCATAAAAATTTTATTACACACGTAACGTTTATAGAATAGTATGTTGCTATCAAAAATATGTAAGGCGACGTCAACATAAGTAAATCGTGCTCTGCCCGTCTGTATGCCGAGCTCAGATAACAAAACAGAATGTCGACCAAATTGTAAAAGCCATGCATCTTGCTCAGCACGACTATATGATAGAAATGAAAAAAAACAATTGACTCAGCTGTATGACAAAAGTTATCAAAGACAAAAGAAAAAATCCCTATAGATAGATCTCAGACCAATAGGCTAGCCATGTGAGAGATCTTAAACATACACCCGAAAAATATATAATATTACTATATAAAACATAAAGGTATGTCACTTTGATTCTACCGTGCTCTGCTCTTCTGAATACAAGCTGATGTCCTTGTTCTGTCGGTGTACCGACTAATAGTTAGGCGGGACAAGTGTCGGGACCCTATGTCCTTTGAGGAGATTTAGACAAGGTTCGTCATGGAGTCCCTACCGCGTTATTGGTAAAAGTGTAACGCTCCATAAAAAGTATGTAACAGGCTGTAGGGGGTCCACTACAAGACGTGTCTAAACGATGACCTTAGGGTCATATTTGCGATAGCGAATGCATTTTACTTTTTTGAAACCTGAAGCAATGAATTCATCAGAGTTTTTTACCGTTTTAAATTTTATATACAAGATCACCGTAGAAATGTCGATAGGATATAATTTGTATCTATACATAATTTTGAAAAGTATTATTTCCGAATTTTGATAATAATTCACAATAATTTCTACAGAATTTTCCGAATCTTTTTCTTAGTTTATGGTATCTGTAACTCTGAATCAATAGTTTCGGAGTAATTTGCATATTTTTGTTTTGAAAATCAGAAATGTCTAACGAATCGAACCAGTTGGTTGAAATGCACATATGGTGCACTACATTAAAAGGTATATATGTTCTATATTTATTATAACCACTATATTGACTGGTGTCACTGCTGGTGTACTGATACTCACCTAGGGCATCATAAGTCTTGTTTTCAGTGCTTTTGTACTGACATGAAATATATACTTCAAATTTTCAGTCATCAAATTAAGTAAATCACTCTAAAATTAAGGAGTATCTCCCTCATGCATAGCTCTATCGTTAGATAGATACTTTGGTTCACTTTTCGGTCATTTTGGTTTTAACACTGCTCTTGAAATTTTTATATATTCTGAGAATTCCAATCATTCGGCCACGAGCATCACTGAAAACTTGTCGAAATGCGCATATCGTGCACAAAATTAAAAGGTATAGTGCATATTAAGCAAGCTGAAATAAGTGAAACACATTAGTAATAATCTTATTACGTATCTTTGCCAGACCTAAGAAATGAATCTTGTATGAATCTTGTACATGTATTTTAGGGTAATGCAAGTATCAAATGAAGATTATTTTATAATCTTATTTCAATAAATGAAATCATATCACAACGTGAAAATAATTGCAATCTCTTCGATCGTTCAATCCTAATCAGCGTTTGGATTACAATTAAATGATATGCAGATAAGAATTATTTTTACAACTTCGACTCCAATCCCACTACTGCCTCAATTCAACAAACCTTGGATCATTTAACAGCAGTTGTGGAGTTTGTCAGATCAAAGAACAAGACATGTTGGAAGATATACATTAACATTTGCGAGATTATGCTTTTCAGTTTTTATAATATATTCTTTGAATCTATTACATACCTGTCTAAGGGAAGTCTGGTTCTGCAATCACTCTTACAATCGGGAATTGGTGCTTCTTTCTCTTTTTCTGTAAATCATGAAAAGAATTTGATTTGTATGTCTTACTGCTTCGGGTGGTTCCGTTGCAAAGGTCAAAATTTGTATGCCACGCATCAGACAGATGCCGTCACCATATACGTGACATATTCGTGGTGTGACGTTAAACAAAAATCAATCAATCAATCAATGTCTTATATTTCCTGTACACTTAATCTAACTCAAAATTTCGGTATAATAGAAATATCGTGCTGGATCCACTAGAGTAGGATCTACCGTGTTCTCGAGTTCCGCCATATTCTTTGCATTGACAAACATTAGAAACACGGATTAATACTAATTTAACAATTGCGGCGGCGTGTAATTGAGTACTTAGATGCCTCAGATTTAATTTCATTATCCAATGAAATTTCGTGTTACTTACAGGTTTGCATTAGAATACGACTTACGTCCCAGGCAGTTCAGTGCGGAAATGTTTAAATTTTGAATATGATTTGAATCTGATACTGTACTGTACATAAAAATGTCTGATTCCTACCTACTTTAAGCCTCTGCCATCATTCATGGTGACGAAAATATGGAAGATTTATCTGCATCAACTAGAAACAATTCCGGAATTTCTTCACCGGCAACCATTTGCTTTGTCGTATGCTTGATTTTAAGCGCGTCTGAAAACCGTTAAGTAGCAATTACGTCATTCTTGCCGTTCAGCGAAAAAGCGCTACGAACCGCTATGCCCACTGACCGCGCCTGGTGGAACGCTAGGAAGCAGCGTTATTGCTGGTGAACAGTTGACCGATAGGAAGCAGAGATTTAACTGGTGCCTAGTTAACCGGAAGAAAGTGGCAGGATAACTGGTGCCTGGTAAACCGCTAAGAAACAGTAATATAACTGGTGCCCCGGTAGATGGCTAGGTAAGAGAGTTACAACTGGTGCCTGGTTGACCGCTAGGAAGTGAAGGTATAACCGGTGCCTGATAAATGACCAGTAAGAGTTATAACTGGTGCCCAGTTGATCGCCAGGAAGCAAAAATAACCAGTTGATTGATTTGGAAGCAGGGTCTAGCTGGTTCCTGGTAAATGGCCTGGTGCCTGGTAGACCGCTAGGAGGAGAGGGATAGGTGGTGTATGGTAGACCGCTGGGAACCAGAGATATAAATTTTCCTTGGTAAATAGCTAGGAGTAAATGTATAACTGGTGGCCGATAGACCACTTGAAAGCAGAGGGATAAGTGGTGCCCGGTAGACCGAAATGAATCAGTGGTGCCCGGTTGGCTGCTCGGAGATAGAGATATACATAGTACCCGGTTGGCTGTTATAGCTATAGCTGGTGTATAGCAAAGATATAATTGGCCCCCACCCAAGGAAGCAGAGTTGTAACTGGTGCCTTGTACACAGCGAGGAAGAAGAGATATAACTGGTTCCAGGTATATAGCTAAGAAGCAGGGGTAATATTGGTGCCCTTTAATCGCTAAGAAGCAGAGATATAACTTGTGCCCAATTAACCGCTAGGAACCAAAGGTATAACTTGTGCCTTGTAGACCGCTAGGAAGCAGAGATATAAGTAATGCCCGCTAGACTGCCAGGAAACAGAAGTATCATTGGTGCCTGACAGGGGTAGGCATTTCATGCTCGGTTAGCTGAATCCGTCAGTGCATAACATCAAGGATATGAAAGAACAATACACTATATCAAAGAAAATGATATGTAGTGCTCATTTATTATTCTAATGCATACTACATACATGTCAGTGTCCATTGTCATCCAATAACTGCACCTGCGATGCTTGCCCTATGTAAGCATAATGAAAGGAGAAATACGAAGTAAACATAAATAGCTCATACTAGAAGCAGCAGCAAACAAAATTGTTTGCTTATTTCAAATAGATATGAATTTTCTTACTAATAAAACACTTACCCCTTTTTACAAATAAAATGAATTTTTGAATCACATGGAGCATCATTCCACATAAAGCTGAAATGGGCAGCAAGTTCAACACAGTCTGAATTAAAACCTGGATCTGTAAATGAGGATGAAAACTATCTCTCTTCAAACGTCTACAGTTAATTATATAAACGAAACGCAAATTATTCCACGTTTTACAAACAAAAATAAAAGTATTTTTGAAATAGATATTGCAATAATATTGTACTAGAACATCAGGGTGTATATTACATATTTACATTTCACTTTTGATAACACAGTCATTTTGATAGTTTTCAGCCGTTTTGGAAATCACATGGTAGAGAAAGAACTGAAATACCTTTGAAGTTGTTGAATATATAATGTCATAACAGTTTCACCTGTAATAGGCTCGCCTGGTGCCCAGGATGAAAACGTCATTGGTTGATGATCACTTAGCCAAACGTATTGACCTTCAACTTCAATGTCATTCAAGGCAATCCAATATGATTCGGGAATTTTCTGATTGAATGACAGTCCTAAATAATTAAAACATTTACATCTGGACGGTTATGCACAAAAAACTAATAATTTATGCACAGAATACTGATAATGTTTTTGATAAATTAACATTGACTAAATGAGGGCGAAAGGATTCTGGCTCAGTATTGTGACAAAATTCACTGCATGATTAGATAACGGAATGACAAAACTCACTGTATGACAAAACTCACTGTATGACAAATCTCGCTGTATGATAAAAATCGCTGAATGACAAAACTCACTGTATGGCATGCATTTGAGATAGAAGCACACTATAGAAATCGCTTAAACGTGTGAACGGCAGTTACGATTTATGGACATTTAATTGAAGTTACAATGGTCACCGAGATGTTGCGGTTAATTGGAAATCCGATCAGCATCCCTTTAGCTAACCGCACAAATGTAAATGCTAATAGAAGACGTGTCATTGACATAAAGAAACCAAGTAGACAATCAATGTAATACTTTGTGCATGTGTATTAAATCCTCGTCACCGCTGTTTATTATAGATATGTGTACATATATGTTAACAAGATGTATGGCTTATGGAAGGAAATTCCTTAATGCTTTCCCTCGGGAGATGAATGTCTACCAGCAGCGGTATCAACACAATGAGTAATAAGATATAAGGAGATGTATAAATAGAAAGGATACAATCACCACCAACCACCAATTACTTCAGAAGTTTCTATCATTACAGTGTATGATATAACTCACAATTCTTTTCTATGATAATCAGAGAAGTGGTAGCTTACCTTGGTGTAGTATATGCAAACTTGCATTCAATATAAAGGCATTTTCTTCAGGACTGTTGATCTCCAGTAGGTCTGCATTGAATAAGTTGCAATAGTCCTATATGATCAAGTTATAAAACTACAGTTAAAGTGATTTCTATTTGGTACTGATATACATGTTTAATATTGGTATATCCTGTTCTTTTTATATGTTGAAATTCGCTAGTAAATCGATAAATTAATGATCAATGAATTTTATAAAAATAGTGGTAATTCTGGTTGATAACCATTCCTGGTCGATAACCGTCATCGTGCCCGTATATTTCCTTTGACGTATATGGTATTTGCTGTCGTTTTATACAAGACTGATATAATTTGATAAAAATGAATATTGTTTCTTCTGTTGATTTTAGTTTTGCATGCAGTAATATATGTCATACAATATGTGTGAAATTGAAAATTGATTTATTCATTTAATGAATGTGATAAATATACAGCATGAAATATAATAACGTCTGCTGCAACTCTGAAAACTAACCGGACACTGGTAAAAAGCCCCAGATAGTTTATTTTTTCTTTCCCGTCGTTCCAATCTATGATACTTGAACACAGCACAACATCTATTGCTTTAAATTTAATTTGGTATGTCTTAATTTTATGATTATTATAGTTCCTTCTAAGAACATTAAGTTTTTTTTATGACAATTTAAAGTTATTCTTTATGTATTTATTTTAAATATGAGAAAATCAAAGGATTCTTACAATGGCTTCTAACCACGATGATTTTATTTCGACGAACAAGTAACAGTTGTTTTTGTGTAATTTCCATCCCCGATCGCACTTAAATCCTTGTCCTGTAATAGACAGAGATTTTACACTCTTATTCCATCGGTACATACTAGTCCTTATCTCAAGATTTAGTTGAATTATGTGTCGATGGGCACCAATTTGTGAGGTTAAATAGAACATCTGATTGTACTATAAGTGAAAAAATCACCTTAAGCGGTTAACGGCTGTATCTGCAAAATTATCATTACTAATGGGGAAGGAGAAGTGGGGATAAGATGTCATGAAGGGGTAATTACGCGTATCAAATCCAGTTTACGTATATAATACACTTTTTCACTCATATTAATTCATATGTGCCTAGAGAAGTTATTAACCAATTTTATCGGGGTACTTTTGACTTTGCTGGGATGAGAAAAATTTTAGAACAAGTTTACTTTTTAGTTGCCAATCGTTAACCTCTCTTATATTTTGTTCTCAGTATGGCCGTTGCTATCTATTACCGTTTATTATCCCCACCGATTGTATCTTGTCCCTTTAGGTCGTTTTCACTTGAATGTCTCCAACATTTACTGAGTGTTGTCTTGAGATTTTACTGAAGTGCAGCCCAAACTACGTGCTGATGGATAATATAGATTACCGTCCCATTTCAACTCTTACCTTCTACAAGACAGATTTGTGAACTGAGGTACAGAAAAACAATAAATACAAATGCAATCTTCATGTTGCAGTTGTAGCCGTAACGTTTACTAATCCTTTCTTTATGATGAGATAACCAATGGGGTTCCGACAGTTGTCCTGCAGATAACACCATGTGCATGTGTACTACTTATGATAAGTATATCTAAAATGCTGAGACACTGAGCAGTAGGAACATCTGTTATACCAAAGTAAATATTGCCTATCACAGACCCATAAAGAAATCAGATAGGAAATCATGTGCTATGGAGGGATACGCATCTCCTGCTGAAAGGATCACATCCACCTGGATGCCAATAGGAAAATTTAAATGGTAAAAGTATTACAGAGAAGACTGAAGACCTCTGACAAAGCTGTATGACAAAAATCACCAACGACATGCACAAAAAACCCCATAATAGTAGCATATACAACGACATTACAAAAATATTCGATTGTACTGCGGTTACGTTACCGACTTAGGACGCCCAATTGAAATAACAGACGTCATTCAATTGGTGAAGACCTCTGACAAAGCTGTATGACAAAAATCACCAACGACATGCACAAAAAACCCCATAATAGTAGCATATACAACGACATTACAAAAATATTCGATTGTACTGCGGTTACGTTACCGACTTAGGACGCCCAATTGAAATAACAGACGTCATTCAATTGGTGTGGTTAACCGGTTTACGGGCTCCCATCTTCCTACTAACCGCAAAAGCAGCACAGTCAAAGGACACAAATTTAAAAAAGTATAAGTCACTATACATCAAAAGACATAATTAGTATAAAGGGTTTGGTATGTTATCACGATATAAATTGGTTTAAAACCATGTCAGACAATAATTTCCGCAAAGAAAAGAAGGTCATTTTAACAACCGTTAAATATGCAAAAATATACTTTAAAGGTGCGTTGCTGGTGTCATGGTAATATTAAGTTTACACACATCTATTTGTCTCTGTATATGATAAAATGAAGAACGTAGAAGATTTAGCATATTGGCTGAGAGACATGTAGACTCCATAGGCAATTGTTGAGCAATATTAATGCACATGTATGGAAATTAATAATAGGATAATTGAAGTCGTTTGGCAAGCAGAAACGTGGTAGGTTTACTGCCTTTGCCATTATTAAGTAGAAGATCTAAGTACAGATACTGAATTCTGTTCTATTCTTATATCGGATTCATATGATATGTTCTTTGTTCATATGTATCACAAGTTTATTATCTATAGATATACATTATAAATATATATAAATGTGAAGAGATCCTGGATTCGAATCCCGTCATGGGCACTTCAATGTCGTAAAATATATCTCATTGGACGCAGTACATCAGGCTGATGACCTCAACATACATGTATACGTGAAATAATCATGGAGTGACATGAAACAATGAATAATCAACCAATCCAATATGTTCTGACATTGTGTCGCTGAAACTGTTCCTACATTTACATTTGTCACTTGTGTGCAATACAGGAAAAAAAAAGAAAAAACTAAAAACAAAAAGATTTTTGTTCCTGCGTGATTTGGAATGTTCTGGCAGGTAGCGTTATCCAGGCATTAGAGTATTTAGTCCATTGAAGTACGGATTTCAACTGCTATCGTACATATAGTTAAGTAATTGACAAAAACGCAATGACAGAATGACATCTGACCAGGCTGTATGACACAAATCACCAAGGACATGCTTATAAAATATGATAATAGTCAAATAAAGACGACTTTACAAAAATATTCGATCGTACTGCAGTTACGATACCAACTCAGGACAGTCCATTAAAGTAACAAATATCACTCAATTGGTGTAAAAACGCTTTGAAAACAACTGATCAATTTTACAATAACCAACCTCTCAGTTTAACAGGGAAATGAATCAACCTTTCTGGGATGAATAAGGTATTTTAGTATGTAGACATACCTTCTGACCCGACATAGACAGATACACGTGACTGTTACCCATTAAGACATTAAGTTGAAAGCCCGTTGATCTACTTTTGGAATGCTCTGATCGTTTATCCACTGACCACAACACTGATAGCCCCCGATACTTGTTTTAGATAATCTCTCATTTTATAACTGGTCACAGTTCAGTCCTTCCGGGCACTATAATGGCACTGTTTTTTTCCATTCTAATTTATATTTACGTTGTTCCACACATTTGTTCTCAATCAGTGGATGTATTAATACCAGTTATAGATAATGGGACGGATGCAGCATTGATAATAGCACCTGGTGCATATATCAGAGGATCTGCCTATAAACCGTTAGGTAAGATATATGGAACGCAGTTCTAATCACTTTTAGGTAAATATGAGTGAAAATTTTATGTATGTATAGAAACCAATTGAATGCAAAAAGATCAATGTGGACGTTTGTGATATTTGTGTACAAAAGATATGACTTAATCTTTGAAAATATGAGTATGTCTTGCACACGAAGTGTGGCGCACAGCAGGGTAGTTCATTGGCGGGTATTACTTCACGCCCCGTCTCATATTGTTCATCACCTTGATGACATTTACTGTATATCTTGCATCTAATCATCTTTGGTCAGTCGCTAAACATTTCAGTGCATTGTCAGGGCATTCTTCTCAAATATTGGGCAGTTGTTTCATGTACTCTGGCTTTACTTTTGGGATGTCGGATTCGTGGTAAGGTCCTGTATTACATCACAGTTTTAACGGTAAATAGTGAAAAAGTACAGGTGAACGTATTAAATAAATCAATTTATATACAATAGAAGGTCATAAGGTGGCGCTGTAACTGCGTTATTATCAACCATATCTATGTTTTATTTTCATAGGTATACATTAATCAAATCATAGTCCTCTCTGACAATAAGAGTGCATCTTGTCCTGTCCAATACTACATCGCGCATATTTCATCCCAAAACTTGTTTATCGATTAATTCAATTAAATAACTAAAGTTCTTTTTAGAACACTTGCCTGTATAAAAATGTAATTTAACAGCAAGAAACAACCCGTTCGTAAATTGTCGCATTTCAAATTCAATAGAGAAAACCGAAGACATCTGACAAAGCTGTATGATAGAATAGTTTCTTTTGTAGACATACAGATTGAATACAAGTAGGTACAATAAAACATTGAGTCTTTATACATTATCTCCCCTATTTGTACTTACATGGATGTAACTTAGCATGTGATGTCAACCATTTTGCTTCACTTTTAGTCTTGAGATCACTGATATATTTTGTTTCTGAATATGTAGGCAGGAGTTATATTATACACATTCATTATATATATTTGCATTTAGCTGAGGAAATCCAAAGACAGTCGCCTCTAAAGTTATGGATAGTAATTTTAGATGATTTCATAGACAACCTGGTAAATCCTTTTCAACTCGGGCATGGTGTCTCAGAAGGTATAGAGAAACTCCAGCAGAATGGATTTCCAAACAATGGACCAGTGTTCATTGCTGGTCATAGCCTTGGAGGTCAGTTCATTTCGTTATATATACATAAAAAGCTCTATTTTTTGTGGAGCTCGGGTAGCTCAGTTGGTTAGACGGTAGGATGCATGACAGCTAGGTGATTCGGCACCATAGGTCGTATATATATGTATATATATATGTATGTATGTACGTATATATGGGTGTGGGTGTGATTGTGTGTGTAGGTGTGTGTGTGTGTTTTGCTTGTTTCTTTCTGCGTTATGTATGTTAACATTCTGATTTATTTAGCAGTAGCAACATCCTTTTATATATATTATGATTCATTTCCATTTGTAAAACATATTTTTCTATATATAATAAGGAACTTTCGTCAGTCTGTATGCCAAATCACACGCTAAGCAACTCTCAGGTGCTTTGCTGTTTGCTTCATATCTCACCAGAGGCAATAGACTAAAAGATTACCCGATACCGGTCTTGACAATTTCCGGAGAAATGGACGGACTTACGAGGATCACAAGAATACTGATTACCTATGAGTAAGTAATGTGATAAACATGTTTTAATCAATACTAATATACAAGTTAGAATTCATTCTACCATCTATTTTGGAATAGATCATGGTCCTATTTCGTAAGATGATGTTTACTTCTCTAAGGTAGCTTATCGCATTCTCTAGTAAATATCATTCCTAGAATATGCATTTCTACTTCTTAGTGCATAACTGTCTCTCAATGCATTTTACTTCTTAATCTAAGGATTCTAGTTCTAAATACTTTTACCTTCTGCTTACACCTTGCTGGTTAATAATGCTACTTTCTCTAGCAGTTATTAAAATGAATTTGGTACCTTCTGTGCAATAGAATAGTTTTGTTTTACTATTCATATATATATTTGTCGTGAAAACCGAATCAGCTCTTTCTTTGTCCAGTAGTGGCGTTGCTAATAATAAACTTTCCCCTGTTGGCCAATTTGGCCAATTTCTATGATTAACAATAGCTCTGAAATGATAATTATTTTTCTATATGCATAGAGAATGGCTTGGAGATATCAGCAATAATTCAAGTGCGAAATACAAAACACCAGTAATAGTCGTGAAGGGTATCAACCATGGTTTGTTCGCATCGGGTGTCATGCCTTCAGAAGTCATCAACCACGATTTTTACCCAGATGTGACCATTGATGTCGCGCATAAGACCATTGCTAAATATGCATCGGCATTTATCACAGCTACTCTTCTCAAAAATGACGAAGACAGCAGAAAAATGATGGACGAGGCATTTCTTGTATCATATGATTTATTGCGGGTCCGTATGAAAGTTATATGATTACAATTTATGTTCATATCACTGTCATTTTCTATGAAAAAAGAATCTATAATGTTCTTCACGTAAAATTCATGCAAGAGGCATAAAACTGATATACTATTATTTATACATGAAATTTCACAATTTTATCTGACTTAAATATCATGTTAAACATATGTAAATAAATATCATTAATATACTGTATAAATTATATCTATTTTATCTATTTGTATGCATGTTTAATCACAGCCATTGCAAGACGTTAAAGCTATCGATGAAAACAACCATATGAAATCATTCTGGACAAATACTGCAGAAACATTCATCATACAAATTACAAATGAATCAAAACTTAACGTAAGTACAATGTGTCACAGCATGAACTTGAACAGATTTGAACACAGTGAAGTCACTAAAGGAGAATCCTATAAAATGATCTGTCTTCCCTTGGTAGGAACTATCTCAATATCTGAAGATCAGGGTGAGGTATATAAATGTGGCTGTTATGTGATTGGCCATATCTCACCATGTCAATTGACCACACTAAAAAAAAGTAGATTGAGTTAACAGTCACTTTAAGTCTGTCATACCAATTCTTTTCCAATGCCGTGAGCTACGTTACCTTCTTAAATGTCTTATACATCTGTATCGAGTATTCTCTCTTTATCTGAAGGAAGATAAATGACTACATGTATACAAATGTATAAATCAAGAGCTTTCTTGATTAGCCTCTTTCATTTTGTATTATGGAAAATTGTATATCTAAGACCATTTCATCGGACCAGTAGAAAATTTTATATCTAAGACCATATTGTCGGATCAGTGGAAAATTTTATATCTAAGAATATAATGTCGGATCAGTAGAATGTTGTATATCTAAGACCATATCATCGGACCAGTAGAAAATTGTATATCTAAGACCATATCTTGGGACCGATAGAAAATTGTATATCTTAGACCATAACGTCGGACCAGTAGAAAATTTTATATCCAAGACCATATTGTCGGATCAGTGGAAAATTTTATATCTAAGACTATAATGCTGGGTCAGTAGAACGTTCAATATCTAAGACCATAATGTCGGACCAATAGAAAATTTCATATCTAAGACTATGATGTCGGGTCAGTAGAAAGTTGTATATAATAAATATACAACATATATACCTTTTAATTTTGTGCACCATATGCGCATTTCGACAACATATCTCTTCAGTGATGCTCGTGGCCAAATGATTGGAATTCTCAAAATATATAAATATTTGAAGAGCAGTGTTGAAACCAAAATGACTGAAAAGTGAACCAAAGAATCTGTCTAAAGACAAAGCTATGCATAAGGGAGATAGATCTACTCCTTAGTGTTAGAGTGATTTACTTAAGTTGATGACTGAAAATTTAAAGTACATATTTCATGTCAGTACAAAAGCACTGAAAACTAGACTTATGATGCCCTTGGAGACTATCAGTCCACCAGCAGTGACACCGGCCTAGTGGTTATAATAAATATAGAACATATATACCTTTTTATTTTGTGTACCATATGCGCTTTTCGACAACTTATGTCTCTTCAGTGATGCTCGTGGCCAAATGATTGGAATTCTATCTAAGACTATATCTTCTGACCAGTAGAGAATTGTATATCTGAGACTATAATGTCGAGTCAGTAGATGACTGTAACTGCATCACAATGTCTGAATGTAGTCATCACAAAGTTAGATTTGTTTAGTAGATTTAATATCCCGCATTCATTTTAGCTTCAGAATGAAGAACAAGACGAGAAGGCATTTCTTAAATTTGCTCCCTTAGTGGAAAAGAATGATGCTACTGGTAGATGTGTGTTGACGTCATACACCAATGTAGTTCATAAACCAAATCCTTTTGATGTAACAACCGATCCTCTATCGCCATTAGAGCTTCAGTCAAAGATGGCGGATCAACGAAGTGTCATGAAGATCCTTCCCAACGACACATTTAGTTCCAATAGAATAACATGTAAAGATATTAACGTAGTACGTACAGTTTTATTTTTATTTACTTATTTTATTTTTTGGGGGGAGGGGGTTCTGAACTTCCAAACTTGTTGCATAATTTTACAGTAAAATATTTCTTGCACAATTAACTGGTGCTATGTCACTGGATTTCACAACAATAACCTCTGTATAGAATGTGCCAAAGTGTAATACCATCCGTATAGAATATGTTGAAGTGTAACAACTCCTGTATACAATATGTGAAAGTGTAACTACCTCCTTATAGCATGTGTCAAAGTGCAACACACTCCGTATAGCATGTATAAAAGTGTAACAGCGTCGTATGGAATATGTCTAAGGCCAAATAAAAAAGTTTGTTTCCTGTAACATGACCTAAAAAGATAGGGTCGGTAGGTAGGCTTTTCTTTTTTTTTCCTTGGAAAATGTCTTGACATTCATATGGATATACATTATGTGTAATAAAAGATATTGTTCAACATAATTCATCATGTACGACAAGGCTTGATGCCACTGGGGTCGCCATATTGGTCAAAGAAAGGTAATTAACGAAAGCCGTGATTAGCTGATGTAGTGTAGGGAGAGAGGGACTACTATTTCAATGTATCAGGAGCTGTGATTGGATGAAATTATTTGATCTATGTGTAAATAAAGATTGATTCTGCTGTAAAATCATGAATTTTTATCTCATTTCGCTAATGTAAAAATTTAATGAGCTAAAAAGGGGTGTTTGTTTACATTTGAATTTTGGCCAATTTTTGGGGGTATCCCCCTTCCAGCATGATTTTCTCGAAATTAAGGTGGATAACCTATGGTAAACTGTTAAAATTCTGATAGAGGAGGGTCTGACAAACATTTTGATATGTGGATTATATGTATCTAAAATGTAGGATGTTGTGTAAATTTTGCTGGAAGTTCGGTAATTTAACATGGGACCCTATGGGAAATGGAATTACTATGCTTTGACATATTTGTTTAAAAACCCGGAAATAACAACATTATGAAGTTTCAGAAAACCGATTCCGGAATTTCGATTCCGGAAATGGCGGCGCTTGTAAATGACGAAAAAAAACCCGAGTCGACGCCATTTTTGAGGGGTCGGTCGTGTTACAGGAAACAAAGATATTTTAAGCCTAAACGTAACAATTCCCGTATGGAATGTGTCAAAGTGTAACAACCAATGTATAGCATGTGTCAAAGTGTAACAACTCCCAATAACAATGTGTCAAAACGTAATAACACCCACATACAATGTGTCAAAACGTAGCAACCTCTATATAGAATGTGTTAAAGTGTAACAACCTCCGTATAGCATGTGTAAAAAACTCTGTATAGAATGTGTTAAAGTGTAACAGCTCCTGTATAAAATGTGTCAAAGTGTAACAATCCCCATATAGCATGTATCAAAGTGTAACAATCCCCTTATAGAATGTGTCAAAGTATAACGACCTCCGTGTAGAATATGTCAAAGAGTGAAAACCTCCGTGTAGAATGTGTCAAAGTTTAACAACCTTTGTATAGCATGTACCAAAATGTAGCAACCTCTGTACAGAGTGTGTTAAAGTGTAACAACCTCCGTATAACATGTTTCAAAGTGTAACAACCTATGTGTAACATGTACACAATGTGTCTAAGCCACACAACACCAGAACAAAACAACACTTACAGTATAATAAATCCACATTATATAATTTCTGTACTTTATATGATCAACATCTAAACTGTAGTGTACTGTGGAGAAGTGATATATCTGAATAAAGCGCAAGTTGTTATGAGCGCTATATGAATTTAGTTGTTATGAGCGCTATATGAATTTAGTTGTTGCTTAAAACATCTCTGTAGGGTTAAAACATTAACGAAAAGACTTGCTAATTTTATAAGAAGGGTGAGATTGTATTTTTTATCGCTACCATTATATTCCTATTATTATTATCACTATTACTGCTATTACTACTACTACTACTAGTAGTAGTAGTAGTAGTAGAAGTAGTAGTAGTAGTAGTAATATTGCTTTGTCTTATTATTATTATTATAAAAAAACTATTAGTTTTTATTTATTATTTGTATATTTTTCTATTTATGAAACTATAAATATAAATTAACTATACTTTACTATGAAACATGATTTAAGCACATATTTTTCGATATCTGAATATTTACATACTGTGTATTGCACTTTCATCAAATATGAATTTAGATATGAAATAAGTCTGTTTATGTTCGCATATTTCAGAAAAGTTATGAGAGTGCACTACAGGCTGTGCCAATACATACACTTCTTCGTTATAAAACTCAAGGCAATCGTATCCACTTTAACGATGACATCATAGTAGGAAACGAAATGGATTGGTTGATTCAACAACTCCATCTAGACTATTACAATGAGGGACTCAATGTTACATCAGTTCTATATTTAGATGAGTCTACCGGAAAGTTTTATTGTAAACTGTTATCCCCGTATAGAGCAATAGAATGGATCTACCTGGATAGCAATAACAGAGGATAGTTGTCAATGATTTTACACTCAAATCGAAATCTCTCGACATGCATTCGTTTAGTAGCACTGTTGATAAGGAATGTAAAAGGAAATGAAAACACAGTTCACATCAGTACAATCATGCTGTCACATAAATCATCAAACACATTTATTTTACTTCCTTGTTATATTATGCTTTTTTCCTTTTCCAGGTTTCCAAGAAAAAAATTTATATATAAGACCACATATACCTGTATTAATAATAGAACTAAGACCACATGTACCTGTATCAATAATGGAACTAAGACCACATATACCTGTATCAATAATGGAACTAAGACCACATATACCTGTATTAATAATAGAACTAAGACCACATATACCTGTATCAATAATAGAACTAAGACCACATATACCTGTATCAATAATAGAAATAAGACCACATATACCTGTATCAATAATGGAACTAAGACCACATATACCTGTATTAATAATAGAACTAAGACCACATAATAGAACTAAGACCACATATACCTGTATCAATAATAGAACTAAGACCACATATACCTGTATCAATAATAGAACTAAGACCACATATACCTGTATCAATAATAGAACTAAGACCACATATACCTGTATAAATAATAGAACTAAGACCACATATACCTGTATCAATAATAGAACTAAGACCACATATACCTGTATCAATAATAGAACTAAGACCACATATACCTGTATCAATAATAGAACTAAGACCACATATACCTGTATTAATAATAGAACTAAGACCACATATACCTGTATCAATAATAGAACTAAGACCACATATACCTGTATCAATAATAGAACTAAGACCACATATACCTGTATCAATGATAGAACTAAGACCACATATACCTGTATCAACAATGGAACTAAGACCACATATACCTGTATCAATGATAGAACTAAGACCACATATACCTGTATCAACAATGGAACTAAGACCACATATACATGTATCAATAATAGAACTAAGACCATCTATACCTGTATCAATGATAGAACTAAGACCACATATACCTGTATCAATAATAGAACTAAGATCACATATACCTGTATCAATGATAGAACTAAGACCACATATACCTGTATCAACAATGGAACTAAGACCACATATACCTGTATCAATAATAGAACTAAGACCACATATACCTGTATCAACAATGGAACTAAGACCACATATACCTGTATTAATAATAGAACTAAGACCACATATACCTGTATCAATGATAGAACTCAGACCACATATACCTGTATCAATAATAGAACTAAGACCACATATACCTGTATTAATGATAGAACTAAGACCACATATACCTGTATCAATAATAGAACTAAGACCACATATACCTGTATCAATAATAGAACTAAGACCACATATACCTGTATCAATAATAGAACTAAGACCACATATACCTGTATCAATATTAGAACTAAGACCACATATACCTGTATCAATGATAGAACTAAGACCACATATACCTGTATCAATAATAGAACTAAGACCACATATACCTGTATCAATAATAGAACTAAGACCACATATACCTGTATCAATAATAGAACTAAGACCACATATACGTGTATTAATGATAGAACTAACACCACATATACCTGTATCAATAATAGAACTAAGACCACATATACCTGTATCAATGATAGAACTAAGACCACATATACCTGTATCAATAATAGAACTAAGACCACATACTAGAACTAAGACCACATATACCTGTATCAATAATAGAACTAAGACCAGATATACCTGTATCAATAATAGAACTAAGACCACATATACCTGTATCAATAATAGAACTAAGACCACATATACCTGTATCAATAATAGAACTAAGACCACATATACCTGTATCAATAATAGAACTAAGACCACATATACCTGTATTAACAATAGAACTAAGACCACATATACCTGTATCAATAATAGAACTAAGACCACATATACCTGTATCAATAATAGAACTAAGACCACATAATAGAACTAAGACCACATATACCTGTATCAATGATAGAACTAAGACCACATATACCTGTATCAATAATAGAACTAAGACCACATAATAGAACTAAGACCACATATACCTGTATCAATGATAGAACTAAGACCACATATACCTGTATCAATAATAGAACTAAGACCACATAATAGAACTAAGACCACATAATAGAACTAAGACCACATATACCTGTATCAATGATAGAACTAAGACCACATATACCTGTATCAATAATAGAACTAAGACCACATATACCTGTATTAATAATAGAACTAAGACCACATATACCTGTATCAATAATAGAACTAAGACCACATATACCTGTATCAATAATAGAACTAAGACCACATATACCTGTATCAATGATAGAACTAAGACCACATATACCTGTATCAATAATAGAACTAAGACCACATATACCTGTATCAATAATAGAACTAAGACCACATATACCTGTATCAATAATAGAACTAAGACCACATATACCTGTATCAATAATGGAACTAGGACCACATATACCTGTATTAATAATAGAACTAAGACCACATATACCTATATCAATAATAGAACTAAGACCACATATACCTGTATTAACAATAGAACTAGGACCACACATACCTGTATCAATAATAGAACTATAAGACCACACATACCTGTATTAATAATAGAACTAAGACCACATATAGGTGTTTTAATGGCAGATGTAAGTAAAACCTACACGTGTATTAATGATAAATACCAATATATATATATATATATATATATATATATATATATATATATATATATATATATATGTGTGTGTGTGTGTGTGTGTGTGTGTGTGTGTGTGTGTGTGTGTGTGTGTGTGTAATAATGATAATAACTATCAGAACATGTATACGTGTATAACTATGCTACAGCTTACATGCATTTTGATCCAGAATTAAAGTGGTGCTCAAGCTCTTAATTGTGGAACTGTGTATAAATTTTCTTGAAGAGCAACCGCTTTACCAAACTGACCTAAATGTAAGAGCTAACGTACCCAGGTAAGGACAGAGCTATGCATAAAGGAGATTCTCCTTAAATCTAAGGGGCAATGCAAACTTACGCAACAGTAAATTTGAAATATATATTTCTGATCAGTACAGAGGCACTGAGAACTGGGCTTCTTTGTCTCTATTTAATGTCTTGAAGGAGACCGGCATTGTTTGTACCGTTACAAATACATTGTGCCGTCAACATAACTCATGTATATTAGTAATTTTGTCCAGTATAAGATGTCAGTGATAAGACAGTCTACTAGTTATAGTGTACTTGGGAGACGTTATCTATCACTCTCGGAGGAGTAAGTGTTAACCATGTTAATGATCATATTATCATTGATTGTCCTTTCTACAGGTAAATATTTATATATACACATGTTTGTGTTGTCAGTGGATTACACGTTTTATTGTAGCTATCGACAACGGTAGTTGCGCAAGATTTACATGTCATGATTATATGATGGGCAGCAAGCTGGAATATTTATAATGGTGTGTTTGTTGTGTTTATAGCCGATACGGGCTAAACTTCCATCTACTACCTTCCAAAGCATACTCGGTAAACGTAATTATAAGCCGCTGTGGGACGTGATACGTTCAGTAAGTGAAGAAGTCCCAGACTGTCTCATTGTCTTCATCCAACGAGAAGATCTTGAAAAGCCCTCAGATATTTAATTGGTGTAGAAAAAAGAAATATTTTAACAACCTTTATTCCAAAATTTAAAAAAAGCTTTTCAAATGATACCATTGTGTTCGTGGTAGATATTTTACTGGACAATTCCCCAGAGGTATCAATTTGGACTCTATAATAAATAAAGACCAAGTTCCTACTTTGAATGAACATCAGGATGGTGTATTAGAGGAAGAGAGAAGATAAAAACATCTGACTCAGCCATATGACAGACATCACCACGGAGATACACTGTTAACAATGTAATCAGAAAAAATAAGCACAAAAACTTTCAATTAAAGTGCAATTGCGATACCGACTTAGGACGGTCAATTGATTTGATAGAAGTCTCCATTTTTTTTTTCAAAACAGAGTGCTTCTGTCATTAATGTTATCATCATCATCATCATCATCATCATCATCATCTTCATCATCATTATTATTATTATTATTATTGAAACGGTAATTGTTTGACTCGACTCCTGAATTAATAAAACATTTCTTATAATGCACTAAGTTAAATGTAGTCTTTGCAAAAAACTAGCAGAGATTCATTGTCACAAGCAAGAAATCAGTCATTTATTGCAATATATATAGTTCACGTTTGACGTCATCAAACATTTACTATTCGTCATTTGCTCTTTTGTAAACGGGGCACATGAAAGTGATTGGGAGGTGTGGAATCTCTCTGTTAAGGTAGCTGTACTCGCCAAACATTATCGAAATAGAAAGCATACACAAAATCAGTACAAAAGATACAACGGACATAATATCACCAAAACTATGCAACAGGCACAAAATCATCACAAAAGATACAGTACACACAATATTATCAAATAATATACAACAGAAGACGAAAATTCATTATAATATACAGTAGACATACAATAATGTCAAAATATATATCACCCACAACATTGGTACAAAATGCCAGGTCATGTCCTTGATACGAAGATTTTGTCCTGAGGGCGAGGCTTCTTGCCACTAAACTACACTCACAGGAATATATTGAGGATAGTTTGAAATCGTCACTGAGGAAGTTCTATGGTCGATATAGGGATCAGGGTCCGGCGCCATAAACTGAGAATATACTTAAGTCAAAAATTTCATTTCAATTCTTTTCATTATCAAACGTTCAAATAAATTTTAATGCAATATGGTTTAATTCTATTTATCAGTAGAATGAATTTAAATAAAATCCAAATCCCAGTTATTAATTCATTGATGAACAGAAGAATATGAATTTTTGACTTAAGCATATTCTCAGTTTATGGCGCCGGACCCTGGTGTAATTTCAGATTCCCTTTTCAAAAATGTTAACCGACATTTTTGGGGTCTGATAATAAACACCAACCATCTTGGACTTTATGCATATACCTGTTTTGACATGATATGTATAAATACATACATACATTTGTTCACGTGCATTTCCGACATTGGAATTTCAGTTCAACAGTATTCCATACTGTAAATGGGATACTTTGACTTAGTGTACTTGTCTTCGTCATGGGTTCATGTGTATGTACATGTATATATGTATTTCTTCCTGGACCTGAAAAGTCGTTGCAGGACTTTAGCGACAGGTGTTTTATGCAAACAGGGGATGGTTACTCCTTCCGGGCACCTGGTCCCGCCTCAGTTTAAATTGGGATGTTCGCATTTGTCTGAGTAAGACACTATACACGATATTCTATGGATTTAGAGATATGATTAACCCTCTGGTGCTTCTTCGTTTTTTAATACAATAGACCAGCCGGTGTGGCCTATTGGATAAGGTGCTCGGCTCGTGATCGAGAGGTCCCGGGTTCGACTCCTGCCCTGGGCACACTGGTGTTCTGTCTTTCGAATGAGACAGTAAAAACCGAGGATCCGTGTCACGGTTGGCGTGGCACGTAAAAGATCCCTCACTGCTTCGGGTGGGTCCGTTGCAAAGGTCAAAATTTGTATGCAATGCATCAGGCAGATGCCGTCACCATATACGTGAAATAAAAGACGTAAACAATAATCAATCAATCAATACAACAGACACAAAATAACTACAATATATACAGCAGACACATAATCACCACACAATACACAGCGGACTCAAAATCAGTACAAAATATACAGAAGACAAAATAATCATTTTGAAGTTATTAACTGCTACATACATAAATTTTTAATAAATTCTTTCTTTGCCAAGGACCAGTTGTTAGTATACGATGCCTGAGTTGTCATGGAGTTCTGTCCCCTCTTTTCTGTAAACGTCTGATCATCTGTCCTGACAATGAGGTATGAAAATTACAAACTCCAACTCAAAAAGTCGGGGGAAAAATGCACAAATTTGGGGGATAAATGCATAAAATTTCATTGATCTCAATAGGTTTTCATAGTGTCTTGTATGAGTTTGGTTGCTATGTTGTGGCCTTATAATTTCTTTGGGTGATTTAGGATGGTATATCGTGTTTATACAAAAGGTCTGGTGATTTGATATGGTATCTCGTGCTAATATATTCGACTCCGGTGATTTAACATGGTATGCCGTGGTTTTACTCTAGACTCTGGTGATTTGGAATGGTATGTCTTGGTAATACATTAGACTCCGGTGATTTATAATGGTATGTCGTGGTTAGACACCAGACTCTGGTGATTTGGAATGGTATGCCGTGCTTATACCTTAGGCTTTAGTGGTAAATCTTAGTTATACATCAGACTGTGATGATTCGGAATGGCATATTGTGGTTATACATCAATTTGTGGTGATTTAGAATTTTGTGTCGTGTTTATACGTAAGACTCTAGTAATTTGAAATGATATGTCTTTGTTATATATTAGGCTCTGGTGATTTTGGATGGTATGTTGTTGTTTTACATCAGACTGAGGTGATTTGGAATGGTATGTCTTTGTTATTTATGAGGATATGGCTCGAGTGATATCAGGTGGTACATCGTTGTTATACATTTGGCTCGGGTGATATCAGATGGTATATCGTTGTTATACATATGGCTCCGGTGATATCAGATGGTATATCGTTGTTATACATATGTCTCGGGTGATATCAGATGGTATATCGTTGTTATACATATGTCTCGGGTGATATCAGATGGTATATCGTTGTTATACATATGTCTCGGGTGATATCAGATGGTATATCGTTGTTATACATATGTCTCGGGTGATATCAGGTGGTACATCGTTGTTATACATTTGGCTCGGGTGATATCAGGTGGTATATCGTTGTTATACATTTGGCTCCGGTGATATCAGATGGTATATCGTTGTCATATATTTGACTCGGGTGATGTGAGATGGTATATCGTTGTCATATATTTCTATTTGGCCAGTATAATAATTTAATCTTGAACACGTCACTGATTCGTTATACTTACTTCATTAAATGTTATCTATTTTAATAGATATCTCCAGGCATTACAATTATTTTAACGGATTCTTTTTTAAAGATTTGTTTCTCTGAAAAGTACACAACGTACAATGGTGAGACGCTGTTTAATGTAGGATGTCAACTGAAAGCAGTAAGTATATATTTATACAACGAGAATCGAATCTAGCCTTTAGTTGATTACTTACATATGTAACATTACTACATAGTACATATTAGGATCAAATTGAAGTATAGTTTATGAATATAATGTATTCTTATATAACATACCAACAAAGCTAGAGTTTCTCAGGATTTTAGATTTTATATCTGGAGTTTCTCAGGATTTTAGATTTTATATCTGGAGTTTCTCAGGATTTTAGATTTTATATCTGGAGTTTCTCAGGATTTTAGATTTTATATCTGGAGTTTCTCAGGATTTCAGATTTTATATCTAGAGTTTCTGTATGTTTATAGACATGTCTCAACACCACGACAGGTCATCCTACGAGACAACTGCGGTCCCACACTGACCATGGGTCATTTTTCATACCACATCAGGACATTGTTGAATGTTACCAATGCTGTAATGGTGATGCTTGTAATCTCGGAGCATGTCATACGAATGGTATTATCTCCATTATATAGATAAAGAGATCAATAGTTCTATACAATTTGTCAGAACATTTGCGTGTTGGGTATTTTTCCCGGAAATAGCTCCGTTATTAGTATATGTCAACACTTCACACTGTGAAAATGAATGTGTAAAACTGGATCTTAGGCTCTTTTTACACCATCAACAGATAATTTCCATCTGAATATACCGTTTACCTAACCAATGCATTGCAATATAACGTTAACCGGGTCATATTTGGTTAAAATAGAAACATTAAAACACCTGGTATATATTTATTTAATTTCACGCCTTTTCTAAATTTATCGACCGAAGACATCAGAATCATAAGGAAGTCGAAATCTTAATAAGAGTTTATTAGATATAAGATGATTTTGCACAAATATTTATGTGATCAGTTTAACTTGCGATTATTTAATTTCTGTATTTCATTAATTTTCAGAAAATAGCTTACGAGGACCTTTGTGTTTAACATGTCCGCAGACACAGAGTCCCGAGAAGTGTTCTATGGTCAATGTATGCGATCCTGGACACGTCAGTATACCCATTTTGCATTTCAAAATATGAATATTTGGATTTAAAAATGTTAATGATTAGGATTATGAAAGCAATGAGCTCTACAAAGCATTCTCTATGTCAGACAAGATCGTGATGATCATTTGTACATGCCATTATATTATGGTATATACAGACACTAAAATGAATCAAAAAATGTGGAGAGAGAAGTGATTTAACGGCATGGTAGAGACCATCTCATGTAATAAACCAATCAGCCTATCACCAGCATAGAGGCCTACACGTACATGTCCTCACAGGACTTTTACTATCATTGCGATATCCAGACGGTCAATAACATGCATAAACATGCAATTAATTTGATTAATCGGTCTACTGTCCTTTTCTCTTTATTTACTACGGCCGTGATAATATATTTAAAAATAAGGCAAATTTTGAAATGTAGATCAAAGGTCACGGTGAAGATCATAAGATCAATTACCTTGCTGTAATTTGAAAGGACTTTATTCGTGGAGTAAGCGTGCCAACTATGAAGTCACCATCTATTGCGGTTTAAAAGTTATGATAAAGGTTAATGTTGGCAACAGACAAACAAACAAACAAACAAACAGTCAGACTGGTCAAAAATAATATGCCTCAGATAAACAATTGATGCTTGTGTAGAATACCAGCAAAACAATCAATGTAAAACAGTAAAAGATACAGATATAGAATGAAGTCCAAATATGGCTATAAGAACTAGGCAGATTTATATGATTTGCACAAGTACATACAAGATTACAAATCTTATTGAATATCATTTTTTTGATAGGAATGTTCTATTCACCGGGAAGAAAAGTACGGGATAGCTTACTATTCCACAGCATGCCAACCATCTTCTGTAAGTACTGATTACTATTCCACACCATGCCAACCATCTTCTGTAAGTACTGATTACTATTCCACACCATGCCAACCATCTTCTGTAAGTACTGATTACTATTATACACCATGCCAACCATCTTCTGTAAGTACTGATTATTATTCCACGCCATGCCAACCATCTTCTGTAAGTACGGGATAACTTACTATTCCACAGCATGCCAACCATCTTCTATAAGTACTGATTACTATTCCACAGCATGCCAACCATCTTCTGTAAGTACTGATTACTATTCCATGCCATGCCAACCATCTTCTGTAAGTACTTATTACTATTCCACACCATGCCAACCATCTTCGGTAAGTACTGATTACTATTCCACGCCATACCAACCATCTTCTGTAAGTACTGATTACTATTCCACACCATGCCAACCATTCTGTAACTGCAGCTTACTATTCCACAGCATGCCGACCATCTTCTGTAAGTACTGATTACTATTTCACAGCAACCATCTTCTGTAACTACAACTTACTATTCCACGACATGCCAACCATCTTCTGTAAGTACTGATTACTATTCCACACCATGCCAACCATCTTCTGTAAGTACTGATTACTATTCCACACCATGCCAACTATCTTCTGTAAGCACTTATTACTATTCCACGCCATGCCAACCATCTTCTGTAAGTACGGGATAACTTACTATTCCACAGCATGCCAACCATCTTCTGTAAGTATTGATTACTATTCCACAGCATGCCAACCATCTTCTGTAAGTACTGATTACTATTCCACACCATGCCAACCATCTTCTGTAAGTACTGATTACTATTCCACACCATGCCAACCATCTTCTGTAAGTACTGATTACTATTCCACAGCATGCCGACCATTTTCTGTAAGTACTGATTATTATTCCACACCATGCCAACCATCTTCTGTAAGTACGGGTTGGCTTACTATTCCACAGCATGCCGACCATTTTCTGTAAGTACTGATTACTATTCCACACCATGCCAACCATTTTGTAACTGCAGCTTACTATTCCACAGCATGCCGACCATCTTCTGTAAGTACTGATTACTATCCCACACCATGCCAACCATCTTCTGTAACTACAACTTACTATTCCGCGACATGCCAACCATCTTCTATAAGTACGGGTTAGCTTACTATTCCACTATTCCAGTGCTTAATGATGATGTCATTAAAACATGTAAAAGGCAAAACTAAAATGCATAAACTAAATACCAATCAACTTTGAGATACCGATAGACTGACTTTCATTTTTAAATCTACATGTACTACCGCCTTTGCTATGATGCCCCTCCCTAACCCCAACCATATCAGATAGATTATACTACACATATTGATTTTATGAGCAACTATTCTTCAACACTTGTGTTTGATTTCCAGGGATGTAAAGGTTTACCGGAAACTCCATTCGGGCGTCGTCGACAATCTCCGCCTCACATCACATGTTGTATCACAGATCTGTGTAATGACAATGGTAAATAATAGAGATTAAAACAATAGAGAAAAAGCTTTAGAGGAAAATATAAAATAATACTTTATATCTGTGTTTGAAGGTATTAGTTTTCATGATTACAGTGTGTTCCATACCATAACTTTCTTAAAATGCATACAGACTTTGACTATCAACTATTAACTTACTTAACATGATGACACAGAATTGGACGGTTAACTTACTTAACATGATGACACAGACTTTGACTATTACCTTACTTAACATGATGGCACAGAATTGGATTATTTACTTACTTAAAATGATAACACAGACTTTGACTATTTACTTACTTAATATAATGACACAAACTTTGACTATTTACTTGCTTAATATGATGACACAGACTTTGGCTATTTACTTGCTTAACATGATGACACAGACTTTGACTATTTACTTACTTAAAATGACGACACAGAATATGACTATTTACTTACTTAACATGATAACACAGACTTTGACTATTTACTTACTTAAAATGACGACACAGAATTTTACTTACTTAACATGATGACACAGACTTTGACTGTTTACTTACTTAAAATGATGACACAGACTTTGACTATTTACTTACTTAACATGATGACACAGACTTTGACTATTTACTTACTTAATATGATGACACAGATTTTGACTATTTACTTGCTTAATATGATGACACAGACTTTGGCTATTTACTTACTTAACATGATGACATAGACTTTGGCTATTTACTTACTTAATATGATGACATAGACTTTGACTGTTTACTTACTTAATATGATGACACAGACTTTGGCTATTTACTTACTTAAAATGACGACACAGAATATGACTATTTACTTACTTAATATGATGACATAGACTTTGGCTATTTACTTACTTAACATGATGACACAGACTTTGGCTATTTACTTACTTAACATGATGACACAGACTTTGACTATTTACTTACTTAATATGATGACACAGACTTTGACTATTTACTTACTTAATATGACGACACAGACTTTGACTATTTACTTACTTAACATGATGACATAGACTTTGGCTGTTAATTTACCTAACAGTGATGGAAATCAGTGTCATTATTTGTTCTAGAGCAAAGTGGAAAAAGTTACAAGAAGAGAAGCGAAAATACTTCTGATAATTTTCTTCCAGTTGACAGTTCTAACGACAATTCGCTTTACTTTTCAGTGACATTATTACAATCAACACCGTCGAGTAGTTTTACTACACGTAAGTTGATGTTTATATCTGTGTAATATCTATAACATATTATAACACTTAAGTACTATTTATAACATATTATAACAATTGAGTACTATTTATAACATATTATAACACTTGAGTACTGTTTATAACATATTATAACACTTGAGTACTATCTATAACATATTATAACACTTGAGTACTATTCATAACATATTATAACACTTGAGTACTATTTATAACATATTATAACACTTGAGTACTATTCATAACATATTATAACACTTGAGTACAATTTATGACATCTTCCAGGCTGTACTTTTCATATCATAATTAGACGTCATTATCAATTATAAAATTTGTTACTGACTGTGCACGGAAATCTACGGGTTAATCAACACCATAGAAGACCTCTATGATGTTGATCAACCCGACAAATTTCCGTGGACAGTCAGTAACAAACCTAATAACTGTTTTATTTTGTCTCGTATCAAAGTTATAATGCACATACACAGGTGTTTAGGGGTGTTTTTCTGTTTCAAAATCGCCATTACCGTCCAACATTTTACTGACAATCAACAAGAATTAGGAAGGCAGTCATGTGACTAGCAATGCTATTGGATCAAACTAGTCCGAGGCAAAATAATTACGTATGTTAACTCATGGCGCGATATATATCAGATCATAATTATATTTTATAAATGTGTATTCGATCATCGTGCTATATTTATCACATTATGATCAGAGCTTATTTAGGTACGTTTATTGATCTGGTTTTGTTCATCTAGTGGCTCCCACTGCCTCTGTGGACTGCTTGGATTTACAGTCACAAGGACACAGTATCAGCGGTGTATATAGTATCTTTCCAGACAACATCAGAGCAGGTGTATATTGTGATATGACGACTGATGGAGGGGGATGGACGGTAAGGGTAGATAAGTGCTGTATTGTGATATGACGATTGATAGAGGGGGATGGACGGTAAGGGTAGATAAGTGCTGTATTGTGATATGACAACTGATGGAGGGGGGTGGACGGTAAGGGTAGATAAGTGCTGTATTCTGATATGACAACTGATGGAGGGGATGGACGGTAAGGGTAGATAAGTGCTGTATTGTGATATGACGACTGATGGAGGTGGTGGACGGTAAGGGTAGATAAGTGCTGTATTGTGATATGACGACTGATGGAGGGGGATGGACGGTAAGGGTAGATAAGTGTTGTATTGTGATATGACGACTGATGGAGGGGATGGACGGTAAGGGTAGATAAGTGCTGTATTGTGATATGACGAATGATGGAGGGGGTGGACGGTAAGGGTAGATAAGTGCTGTATTGTGATATGACGACTGATGGAGGGGGTGGACGGTAAGGGTAGATAACTGCTGTATTGTGATATGACGGCTGATGAAGGGGGATGGACGGTAAGGGTAGATAAGTGCTGTATTGTGATATGACGACTGATGGAGGGGGATGGACGGTGAGTGTAGATAAGTGCTGTATTGTGATATGACGACTGATGGATGGGGATGGACGGTAAGGGTAGATAAGTGCTGTATTGTGATATGACGACTGATGGTAAGTGTAGATAAGTGCTGTATTGTGATATGACGACTGATGGAGGGGGATGGACGGTAAGTGTAGATAAGTGCTGTATTGTGATATGACGACTGATGGAGGGGGATGGACGGTAAGGGTAGATAAGTGCTGTATTGTGATATGACGACTGATGGAGGGGATGGACGGTAAGGGTAGATAAGTGCTGTATTGTGATGTGACGACTGATGGAGGGGACGGACGGTAAGGGTAGATAAGTGCTGTATTGTGATATGACGATTGATGGAGGGGGATGGACGGTAAGGGTAGATAAGTGCTGTATTGTGATATGATGACTGATGGAGGGGGATGGACGGTAAGGGTAGATAAGTGCTGTATTGTGATATGACGACTGATGGAGGGGGACGGACGGTAAGGGTAGATAAGTGTTGTATTGTGATATGACGACTGATGGAGGGGGACGGACGGTAAGGGTAGATAAGTGCTGTATTGTGATATGACGACTGATGGAGGAGGATGGACGGTAAGGGTAGATAAGTGCTGTATTGTGATATGACGACTGATGGAGGGGGTGGACGGTAAGGGTAGATAAGTGCTGTATTGTGATATGACGACTGATGGAGGGGGATGGACGGTAAGGGTAGATAAGTGCTGTATTGTGATATGACGACTGATGGAGGGGGATGGACGGTAAGGGTAGATAAGTGCTGTATTGTGATATGACGACTGATGGAGGGGGTGGACGGTAAGGGTAGATAAGTGCTGTATTGTGATATGACGACTGATGGAGGGGGACGGATGGTAAGGGTAGATAAGTGCTGTATTGTGATATGACGACTGATGGAGGGGGACGGACGGTAAGTGTAGATAAGTGCTGTATTGTGATATGACGACTGATGGAGGGGGACGGACGGTAAGGGTAGATAAGTGCTGTATTGTGATATGACGACTGATGGAGGGGGATGGACGGTAAGGGTAGATAAGTGCTGTATTGTGATATGACGACTGATGGAGGGGGACGGACGGTAAGGGTAGATAAGTGCTGTATTGTGATATGACGACTGATGGAGGGGGACGGACGGTAAGGGTAGATAAGTGCTGTATTGTGATATGACGACTGATGGAGGGGGATGGACGGTAAGGGTAGATAAGTGCTGTATTGTGATATGACGACTGATGGAGGGGGATGGACGGTAAGGGTAGATAAGTGCTGTATTATGATATGACGACTGATGGAGGGGGTGGACGGTAAGGGTAGATAAGTGCTGTATTGTGATATGACGACTGATGGAGGGGATGGACGGTAAGGGTAGATAAGTGCTGTATTGTGATATGACGACTGATGGAGGGGGATGGACGGTAAGGGTAGATAAGTGTTGTATTGTGATATGACGACTGATGGAGGGGGATGGACGGTAAGGGTAGATAAGTGCTGTATTGTGATATGACGAATGATGGAGGGGGTGGACGGTAAGGGTAGATAACTGCTGTATTGTGATATGACGGCTGATGAAGGGGGATGGACGGTAAGGGTAGATAAGTGCTGTATTGTGATATGACGACTGATGGAGGGGGATGGACGGTAAGTGTAGATAAGTGCTGTATTGTGATATGACGACTGATGGAGGGGGATGGACGGTAAGTGTAGATAAGTGCTGTATTGTGATATAACGACTGATGGAGGGGGATGGACGGTAAGGGTAGATAAGTTCTGTATTGTGATATGACGACTGATGGAGGGGGTGGACGGTAAGGGGAGATAAGTGCTGTATTGTGATATGACGACTGATGGAGGGGGATGGACGGTAAGGGTTGATAAGTGCTATATTGTGATATGACGACTGATGGAGGGGGTGGGACGGTAAGGGTAGATAAGTGCTGTATTGTGATATGACGACTGATGGAGGGGGATGGACGGTAAGGGTAGATAAGTGCTGTATTGTGATATGACGACTGATGGAGGGGGATGGACGGTAAGGGTAGATAAGTGCTGTATTGTGATATGACGACTGATGGAGGGGGTGGACGGTAAGGGTAGATAAGTGCTATATTGTGATATGACGACTGATGGAGGGGGTGGGACGGTAAGGGTAGATAAGTGCTGTATTGTGATATGACGACTGATGGAGGGGGATGGACGGTAAGGGTAGATAAGTGCTGTATTGTGATATGACGACTGATGGAGGGGGATGGACGGTAAGGGTAGATAAGTGTTGTATTGTGATATGACGCTGATGGAGGGGGATGGACGGTAAGTGTAGATAAGTGCTGTATTGTGATATAACGACTGATGGAGGGGGATGGACGGTAAGGCTAGATAAGTGCTGTATTGTGATATGACGACTGATGGAGGGGACGGACGGTAAGGGTAGATAAGTGCTGTATTGTGATATGACGATTGATAGAGGGGGATGGACGGTAAGGGTAGATAAGTGCTGTATTGTGATATGACGACTGATGGAGGGGGTGGACGGTAAGGGTAGATAAGTGCTGTATTGTGATATGACGACTGATGGAGGGGGATGGACGGTAAGTGTAGATAAGTGCTGTATTGTGATATGACGACTGATGGAGGGGGATGGACGGTAAGGGTAGATAAGTTCTGTATTGTGATATGACGACTGATGGAGGGGGTGGACGGTAAGGGGAGATAAGTGCTGTATTGTGATATGACGACTGATGGAGGGGGATGGACGGTAAGGGTAGATAAGTGCTGTATTGTGATATGACGACTGATGGAGGGGGATGGACGGTAAGGGTAGATAAGTGCTGTATTGTGATATGACGACTGATGGAGGGGACGGACGGTAAGGGTAGATAAGTGCTGTATTGTGATATGACGACTGATGGAGGGGGTGGACGGTAAGGGTAGATAAGTGCTGTATTGTGATATGACGACTGATGGAGGGGGACGGACGGTAAGGGTAGATAAGTGTTGTATTGTGATATGACGACTGATGGAGGGGGATGGACGGTAAGTGTAGATAAGTGCTGTTTTGTGATATGACGACTGATGGAAGGGGGTGGACGGTAAGTGTAGATAAGTGCTGTATTGTGATATGACGACTGATGGAGGGGGTGGACGGTAAGGGTAGATAAGTGCTGTATTGTGATATGACGACTGATGGAGGGGGATGGACGGTAAGGGTAGATAAGTGCTGTATTGTGATATGACGACTGATGGAGGGGGATGGACCGTAAGGGTATATAAGTGCTGTATTGTGATATGACGACTGATGGAGGGGGATGGACGGTAAGGATAGATAAGTGCTGTATTATGATGTGACGACTGATGGAGGGGGATGGACGGTGAGGGTAGATAAGTGTTGTATTGTGACCTTGACCCACAGTCTTACAAAGTCAAGATTACAGTGAGCTTATGACAAATATGATTGTTTAATTCATAAAACTATATCAGTATCATGGATGTGGTATTGTTGTTATAGAAGACACACAAGCATGTCGTGACCATGACCTAGGTCAAATTTCGAAGATGAAGGTCACAGTGAGCCACTGATCAAATTTGTTGTCATGTAAATTTACTATTACAGGGTCAAGATACTATGCTCGGCTATTTGTCTTTGAAGTTATTGGTAAAACACGATTTGTAATAAGCAGACAGATAACATGGTACTATTTTATACTTCATGTGTACTTTTAATTCGAAGCACCATGTTATTACCGTTTCTCTTCAAATGACAAATTTTGTATGTAGACAGCATGTACTTTAGCTATAAAAGCGGCAGTGAACGCATCTAAATTAGTACATCGTGGGCAATGTAATTCAATGTATATATACTTGAATCAATGTATGCAAATTCTAATCAGACTTTTACCATGATTACATTCAATCGATGTTTGATAATAATTATATTCAATCAGTGTTTTATACTGATAATATTCAATTAGTGTTTTATAACCAATCACTGGTTCATCATAATTTTATTCTATCAGTGTCTTATGATTATATTCAATCAGTGTTTTATCATGATTATACTCGGTCTGACTTTTGTATTTATATTCAATCAATGCTTTACGATAATTATATTCATTCATTGTTTTATAATGATAATATTCAATCAATGTTTTATAATCATTATGATAATATTCTATCACTGGTTCATCATGATTATATTCAATCCATGTTTTCTCAAGATTATATTCAATTATTGTTTTACAATAATTATATTCAATCAGTGTTTTATCATGATTATATTCAATCAGTGTTTTATCATAATTATATTCAGTCTGTGTTTTATCGTGATTAATATATTCAATGTTTAATCATGATTATATTCAATGAGTGTTTTATCATGATTATATTCAATATGTTTTCTCAAGATTTTATTCAATTGTTGTTTTACAACAATTATATTCAATCAGTGTTTCACCATGATTATATTCAATCAGTGTTTGATCATGATTATATTCAATGAATGTTTTATCATGATTATATTCAATGTATGTTTTATCATGATTATATTCAATGTTTGATCATGATTATATTCAATCAGTGTTTATAATGATTTATATTTAATTAGGTAATCAGCAATCGGATAAATAGCTCGTTAGATTTCAACCGTTCCTGGTCGGAGTATGCCACTGGTTTTGGGTCACCGTATGGCGAATATTGGATAGGTAGAGAGATTCTATACAGCCTAATTTTTGATAAATGAAAGATAAGGAGTTGAGGAACATAATTTACTTACATGTTTAGGCTAGATGAAAACGAAAATAAGAGGGAACCAAAACACGTATGTGTGTATATAACAAATCTGTTGACGCTACAACCACGACCTCGACTTATGACGGTCTACAGGTGGCATTGTCAAAAGTTATGTAACATATCTCATTACATCAACTTCAACTATCGTATTCATCTTCTTCGTTGTCGACATCATCATCATCATCATCATCATCATCATCATCATCATCATCATCATCATCATCAACAACATCATCATCATCATCATCATCATCAACAACAACAACATCATCACCATCATCATCATCATCATCATCATCATCGTCACCATCATCATCATCATCATTATCATTGTCATCATCATCATCATCATCATCATTATCATCATCATCATCATCATTATCATCATCATCATCATCAACAACAACATCATCACCATCATCATCATCACTATCAATATCATTATCATCATCATATTACCACATTGTATTTTATCATACATCAAAGGATATCTGTTCCTTTTAAACTTGAGCTGAATTTATGATTCTCGAGCTCGATTTAGACAACTACACAAGTATATATGCATTGCTGTTTAATTTGAGAACTCATCTGATGATAATATTCCATTATTTAAGAACTCAGCTGATGATAATATTCCATTATTTGAAAACTCATCTGATGATAATATTCCATTATTTGAGAACTCAGCTGATGATAATATTACATTATTTGAGAACTCAGCTGATGATAATATTCCATTATTTGAGAACTCAGCTGATGATAATATTCCATTATTTGAGAACTCAGCTGATGATAATATTCCATTATTTGAGAACTCAGCTGATGATAATATTCCATTATTTGAGAACTCAGCTGATGATAATATTCCATTATTTGTAAAGAATTATATCATGAAAGTTTTAAGATGCTTACAAATGTACTTTAATCTTACAATTTGTTTCCGCATTCATTGACATCTTTAATTTATTTACAATACTGCGAATTTGAAAAATTGAAAATAAAAAAATTATGAGTGATCTTGGCAAAACTTTCCTTGATGATCTCCAAAACCACCGCTTTATAGCACTGACATACTCCCTTATTTGAGGACGACATCACTGAAATGATCTATTGCAGGAAATAACGTTATACATGCCCTGACTTCTAAACTAGGAAAGGAAATATATTTCAAATTAAAATTCACCAACGGACAATGGAAATACGCCAAATACTGGAATTTTGTCGTGATGCCAGAGTCGGATAAGTTCAGGGTGCAGTGTGACGTCAATTCCTATTCCGGGACTGCTGGTAAGTACATGTGTATACAAAAATATTTCACTTGTGCGCAATAATACATTTTAAAAGGATTGGTCGTTTATTTGACACTACACGATTATTTCCCCTAAGTGGTAGTACCAGCGGCTTAAAGCATAGTATGTGATTTATGTAACGTTTCTACCAGAGGTAGAGGCCAATGTGTACCATGAATATGGACCTCTGTTAGACTGTTTCGTCGGATAGACAGAACATGGACAAGCTGATAGTACGGTTCAGATCCTAAACCTCTGTGTCCCTAGCAAAGCACATTAGCCACTGACTGAGCTACATATGTGTACAATGCAATTAGTGGTAAAAGACAGTTTGTATATTGTTTAATGTCAGACAAGGAGAATTTCTCCTATAAGGTAGGTGGCGGCATAGGCCTGAGACATAGCTATAAGGTAATTGGTGACAAAGGCTCTGGGCAAATCCACACGGTAGCTGGTGGCAAAGTCCCTGGGCATGGTAAAGACCCCGGGCAAAGCTACAAGGTAGGTGGTGGCAAAGGCCCTGGGCATAGCTATAAGGTAGGTAGTGGCAAAGGCCTTGGGCAAAGCTATAAGGTTGATGGTGGCAAAAGCTCTGGGTATGGCTATAAGGTAGGTGGTAGCAAAGGCCTGACGTATAGCTATAATGTAGCAGTTGCCATAGGACTGAAGCACAGCTATAAGGTAAGAGGCGGCATAGGCCTGAAGCATAGCTATAAGGTAGGTGGTGACAAAGGCCCCGTGCATATCGATATCTATACGGTAAGTGGTGACATAAGCATGACGCATACATGTAGCTAGTGTAAGGCAGTAGGTGGCATAGGAAGACACAGCTATATGGTAGGTGACGGCATAGGCCTGACGCATAGCTTTAAGGTAGATGGTAGCACAGGCCTTATGCATAGGTATTATGTAGGTGATGGCATAGGCCTGAAGCATATCAACTATAGTTAGGTGGTGGCATAGGCCTGAGGCATATCAACTATAGTTAGGTGGTGGCATAGGCCTGAGGCATATCAACTATAGTTAGGTGGTGGCATAGGCCTGAGGCATATCAACTATAAGATATTTGGTGGCATTGGCCTGAGATACTACTAGACTTACCTAAATCGCTCGTCAACATTACTCCTGTCTGATACTACAAGACTTACCTAAATCGCCCGTCAATATTACTCCTATCTGATACTACCAGTCTTACCTTAATCGCCCGTCAATATTACTCCTGTCTGATACTACCAGACTTATCTGCCCCTTATATTTCACAGGTAATTCTCTGTCTGGCATAGGCCTGAGGCATATCAACTATAGTTAGGTGGTGGCATAGGCCTGAGGCATATCAACTATAGTTAGGTGGTGGCATAGGCCTGAGGCATATCAACTATAAGATATTTGGTGGCATTGGCCTGAGATACTACTAGACTTACCTAAATCGCTCGTCAACATTACTCCTGTCTGATACTACAAGACTTACCTAAATCGCCCGTCAATATTACTCCTATCTGATACTACCAGTCTTACCTTAATCGCCCGTCAATATTACTCCTGTCTGATACTACCAGACTTATCTGCCCCTTATATTTCACAGGTAATTCTCTGTCTAACGGGGAAAGTGCCGCCATATTCAACAACATGCTGTTTTCTACGTATGACAGGAAGAATGACCGGAACAAGTACCGCAACTGTGCCGCCCATTATGGAGGGGGTTGGTGGTTCGATTCCTGTCACATGCAGTGTCTGACATGTAAAACCAGATATCAGTGGTATTATAGATCCGGGGGAGGAATGCTGGTCTCCTCTGTTATAATGATACGCTAGATACAACAGACTACGTAAAAGCTACATTTGTTCCTATCAAAACATGCTATGCAAAAGAAGAAAAAAAAAGGGGGTTTCAAGATGTCGCACATGAGGTGTCGGTCACACTGATATAATAGGAATTAAAGAAGAAAAATAAGAATATAGAATAAATGTCAATTTGTTTTAGAATAGTATGATAATATTAGGGTGATAAAAGATGTTAGGACCCCATCCCCCCTTCCCCCTCTCCCTTTAGACTCTTCACCGCTGTAACGCTATACCACTGTTTTCTTCAGATAATCAAAACAGTTAACATTATTATTCCCAGTTTTACTGGTTTCATAACATTTATGCTTAGTGAAATATTCTCTGTATCATTTACTTTAAAATTGTATGTATGCACGATAACAATAAAGAAAAGAGAATACAGTTTACTTTCTTGAGGGATTTATTTTCCATGATTTTTAGACATGGACAAAATTTCGTCCACGTCTTGTCCGATGGGGTCGCCTGGATTTTGGCCTGATAGTATCTTTAACTTTCAATCTACGCCAAGATACAATAGGGAGAATGCATCTTATTTTTCGCCCTATACTTACACAGAAATTGCGATTACAAAAAATCAAATGGTAATTACATGTATTTATTTACGAACGCATGTACTATGACATAATGATGTACTCAAAACGATGTACACATGGAGACTACACAAGATTACAATTCTGTATAAAAATCCACATTAAGTATTCGTTACACAAATGACCGATTTTTTTTTTAAGTTGTGAACATCTTATAAGATTTATTTATAGAAATCTCAATATGTACAGTAGAATTCTGTGCTAATATTGTTTCTTAGTACTAAATTATTACCCAACATGCCATGCTAATGGAGTTTGCACATGCGCTCTCAAAGTGAATTTGCAATGATTATCGTCTGTGATGTAAATGCTATTTTTAGATTTTGACAGCTATAAATAACGCAATTCAGCTTGATAGTGTATGCTTCAGAATATGGTTTAGTTCTTTAAGTCTATTGTCCAGTAGGGCAATAATGTTTTGTTTGTAGATTTATGGGTTATGAGGTACATTTTTGTCTGACAATGCGCACGTGGTCAACAATTAAATCACCAGATCCTGATATACTACTGTAGATATGATGATATGTGGTACATTTGAAGTTTAAAACATCTATTCTTTATAAACTTAGATCAATATTGCTAAATGTCCCCGACTGTCTGTACTATAAGTACTTTGATTATTAATGAAATTTACAGGTCCCTTCACGGAGATTATATATTTGCTCATTAAGCTAATTAAATTAATTAAGGTACATGTAGTCCGCGGAAGTGGAAAGTTACTACTAATTTAGTGATGTAGAAGTTATCCAAGTAACAATAAGTAGCAAGACACACTCAGAATCCACAGAGATACTTCCCTTGGGAGGACTTTTATTATTTGTTCAAATAATGGGGTTTTTTTCATTCTCTCCGAGAAGTACTTGGTTTATTCATGGGGTGGGCGTGGTGTCAACACGAGGGGCGTGGCCTAATGAGATCGGAGATCTAAGAGAGGTAGTAGTGAGTTGTCAGCTTATCCGTCCTAGAAATGGAATGTTGCGTGCTTTTGCCGTTGAAGAAGTATCAGTGTTTTATCTATCATCTCATATTGGTCGATACATGTATATATAAGAATTTTATTACAATCTGAATTAAACCATTACAGATCAGATGGTGTCATACTTCTCTCATGACTTTGAGGTCGCGGTTTCGAGTCCTCGCGGACGTTTTCGTATGTGACAGTTAAACATGTTGCAGAATATATTGGCACATTAGGTATCACTCTCTGCTTCAGGAGTATCAATGCCGCATGTCGAAATTTTTTACGATACATCGGACAGATGTTACCGTTATCATAGAAGTGGAATAATTTTAAACGAAAGAAACGAAAAAAAAAATCTATTTTTAAAAATCCCTTTGCGACTGTCAGGGCGAGCGTAAAATAACGTGGAGCAGTGTGATATGCTTTTGTCACATTTTCACAATGATAATAGTTTTAAGATTAATTTATGATGAGTTAATGATTTACTGATCGCTAAGAACTTCTCAGTCTGTAGAGGGGATATCTCAGTCTGTAGAGGGGATATCTCAGTGTGTAGAGGGGGTATCTCAGAGTAAGAATCAGTGTGGTAGACATGTACTTAGTAAGATGGTACAAACATTTCTTGTCAACTCCAATTTGGTCCCCAATTTCGCTTTGATCTGCTAGATGTACTGATCACAATATACATTATGATCTACTAGATATACTGAACATATTCTATATACATCGTGATCTACTAAATGTACTTAGCTTAATTTAGATACAGTGTGATCTGCTTAATGTACTGTACACAATCTAGATACATTGTGATCTGCTAGATGTACTGAACACAATTTAGGTACAATGTTCTTTACTAGATGTACTGAACACACTCTAGGTACATTGTGATCTGCTTGATGAACTGAGCAGTATATAGGTACGTTGTGATCTACTACATGTGCTGAGCACACTCTAGATAATGAGTAGATACGTTGTGCTTTACCAGGTGCACTGAGCACAATCTAGGTACATTGTGATCTACTAGATATACAGAGCACAATCTAGGTGCATCGTGATCTACTACATATACAAGCACACTCTAGGTACATTGTGATCTACTAGATATACTGAGCACAATCTAGGTACATTGTGATCTACTAGATATACTGAACACATTCTAGGTACATTGTGATCTACTAGATATACAGAGCACAATCTAGGTACATTGTGATCTACTATATAAACAGAGCACAATCTAGATACATTTTGATCTACTAAATGTACTGAGCACAGTTTGGGTACATTGTGATCTTTTAGATATACAGAGCACAATCTATGTACATTGTGAGCTACTAGATATACAGAGCACAATCTAGGTACATTGTGATCTACTAGATATACTGAACACAATCTAGGTACATTGTGATCTACTAGATATACTGAACACATTCTAGGTACATTGTGATCTACTAGATATACAGAGCACAATCTAGGTACGTTGTGATCTACTATATAAACAGAGCACAATCTAGATACATTGTGATCTACTAGATATACTGAACACAATCTAGGTACATTGTGATCTACTAGATATACTGAACACATTCTAGGTACATTGTGATCTTTTAGATATACAGAGCACAATCTATGTACATTGTGATCTACTAGATATACAGAGCACAATCTAGGTACATTGTGATCTACTAGATATACTGAGCACAATCTAGGTATATTGTGATCCACTAGCTATACAAAGCACATTGTGATCTACTAGATATACTGAGCACACTCTAGGTACATTGTGATCTACTAGATATACTGAGCACATTCTAGGTACATTGTGATCTACTAGATATACAGAGCACAATCTAGGTACATTGTGATCTACTAGATATACTGAGCACAATCTAGGAATATTGTGATCCACTAGCTATACAAAGCACACTCTAGATACATTGTGATCTACTAGATGTACAGAGCACAATCTAGGTACATTGTGATCTACTAGATATACTGAGCACAATCTAGGTATATTGTTATCTACTAGATATACTGAGCACACTCTAGGTACATTGTGATCTACTAGATATACTGAGCACATTCTAGATACATTGTGATCTACTAGATATACTGAGCACAATCGAGGTACATTTTGATCTTCTAGATATACTGAGCACAATCTAGGTACATTGTGATCTACTAGATATACTGAGCACGTTCTATGTACATTGCAATCTACTAGATATACTTAGCACACTCTAGATACATCGTGATCCTTTAGATATACAGAGCACAATCTAGGTACATTGTGATCTAATAGATATACTGAGCACATTCTAGGTACATTGTGATCGACTAGATATACTGAGCACATTCTATGTACATTGTGATCTACTAGATATACTGAGCACACTCTAGGTACATTGTGATCTACTAGATATACTGAGCATATTCTAGGTACATTGTGATCGACTAGATATACTGAGCACATTCTAGGTACGTTGTGATCTACTAGATATACTGAGCACAATCTAGGTATATTGTGATCTACTAGATATACTGAGCACACTCTAGATACATTGTGATCTACTAGATATACTGAGCACAATCTAGGTACATTGTGATCTACTAGATATACTGAGTATAATCTAGGTACATTTTGATCTACTAGATATACTGAGCACACTCTAGGTACATTGTGATCTACTAGATATTCTGAGCACAATCTAGGTACATTGTGATCTCCTAGATATACTGAGCACACTCAAGGTACATTGTGATCTACTAGATATACTGAGCACAATTTAGGTATATTGTGATCTATTAGATATACTGAGTACAATCTAGGTGCATTGTCATCTACTAAATGTACAGAGCACAATCTATGTACATTGTGATCTACTAGATATTCTGAGCACAATCTAGGTATATTGTGATCTATTAGATATACTGAGTACAATCTAGGTGCATTGTTATCTACTAAATGTGCAGAGCACAATCTATGTACATTGTGATCTACTAGATGTACTGTTCAAATTCTAGATATATTGTGATTTGCCACATGTACTGAACACAACCTTTGCATCTTGTAATCTGCTTGATGTATACTGAGCTTAATCGGAGGTACCGTCCGTAAGGCGGCGTTGGTGTGTTATCAATGAGTAACATCGATTGGGGTTAGCAACCTTATGACGTCACAGTAACGTACCATTGTTCTTTACGTCATTTTTGCGGGAAGATGTTTTATTTCCTCTCTAAATATTATGACCGCAGTTAATGGCGGTATCTTCCATTTTTAGTACATTGTGATCTACCAAATGTACTGAGCTCAATCTAATGTACCTTTTAATATGCTTGATGTACTGAGCACATTTAAGGTACATTGTGATCTGCTATATGTACTGACCACCATCTATGTACCTTGTGATCTGTTACATGTATACTGAGCACAATCTAGAGACAATAATGTCATAAGACAACTCGTTGCCGGATTTGCTGGAGTCCGGTGGTACGACCAACCACTCTTCATACACTCAGCATGGTTAAGGCTTCCACGTAGTCCATACACTCAGCATGGCTAAGACTCCCGCGTGGATCGAATCGTAATGCATTCATTTCTGAGTTTACCACGGTCCATTTTCGGCCACCCCTATACCACTTTGCACTAGTGATAAAGCATACACACCATTTACATGAAATAAATTATTTATTCTCAGAAAAAAAAATGCGACAAAATATGCATCAAGGACGAATGTACCCATAAACAAGAAAATCCTGATTTTCTCGTTTTAACAAAATCAAATCAACATCGGCATACAAGTTTATCATTATAAATATTAAAGATGCGTTTTGTGTGCTCGCTCCATGCCACGTGATGTCGGCTTCACGGATACTAAATTTATACTATATTAAACATAAGATGTACATTTTTAAAATATGCAAACTACAGTTTTCAGGATAGAATGACGTCATAATGAATCTAGAAATGATGGTGATCACAATAGAATGACGTCATCATGACTCTAGAGGTGATGGTGATCACGATACATTGTTTTTGATACCCGTCATATCTTGAAATGGCGCCTTCGATTCCATAACAAGTAAGTTTAAAGTTGAAGTATGAGAGAAATATTAAAATCTATAATAAAACGGATCATATATATACTAGAACGGAAAAGGATCATATTCAAATCACTAGAACGGAAAATGACCACGTGAAATAAAAGGTTTTCATGGGATTTAAACAGAAGGCAGGGAAATACAGTTAAGCGAAATAAGAGGTCTCCATGGGTTTAAACAGAAGGCAGGGAAATACTGTCACGCAAAGTAAGAGGTCTTCATGGGATTTAAACAGAAGGCAGGGAAATACTGTCACGCGAAGTAAGAGGTCTTCATGGGATTTAAACAGAAGGCAGGGAAATACTGTCACGCGAAATAAAAGGTCTTCATGGGATTTAAACAGAAGGCAGGAAAATACAGTTAAGCGAAATAAGAGGTCTTTATGGCATTTGAATAGAAGGCAGGAAAATAATTATTTGAGTGCTGTTTTCAACAAAGTTGAACCATATTTTGATATTCGAAATCTATCGTTATTCATCGTTATCTATCGAACTGAAACTGTTTGTATACCAATGACTCCTTCACAACAATCGTTGTTGTTGTAGATCTAGAATGTTGTCTTAATGTTGTATCGTGTATAATCCGTTTTAATCATTATTTATTCCCACATCATTGTTCTGACTAGCGTTTGGAATGACATCTTCCTTTTTCGTTCGTGAGTATTCTCCACCTCGAGGTGTTCCGGGGTGGCCGTTGTACCTACGATGATCTCGTGCTGAACCCTCACTGTCATCAAACTCTTTTTGAAATGAAGTTTGGCCTGAAATGATAAATGTATTTCAATTTTTTCCGAGGTGTGGGGGATTAAGCGTCGTTAGATATTTTTCGGGATCTTAGGATGGAGTTTGTTTTGGCTGAATACATGCATGATATTTTGCACGTGTTATACTATAATCTTTTTACTTGACAAGAATAAATCTGGCGAAAATCAGATTTGTGATCGTCTCGCCTTTCTTAAAATGATGCATTCATTAATTCGTTACAAACTTTAGAATAATAAACGCTTTCACATTAAATCCATTACAAAATCGATTGAACCCATTTAGGAGAAAGAAGGTCGGCACCTGATGATGTAACTAGGGGAAATTCAAAATCAATTAAAAACAATCGTGTATTGTTATAATTTTCAGTCAATTTGTACACAGGTGAAAACTGCACTATGAATTATACCTGAATATAATAAAGCACATCGATGATGTCACAACCTTCGTAATAAGATGGCGGCACATCCGGTATTGTGAATGTCCTTGGCCCTGACGAGTCCGACTTGCCGGGTTTACAGTCTAACTGAGTAGTCATTATCTCGCACACTTGTTTATCGTTGAATTTTTTCTCGTGCTCTTTCCCGCTTTTGCTTTTACCTTTACATATAATTCTCTGAAACAAGTCAACAGCAAAACATAAGCCACGTTCCGTAATGCATTAGCCTACATTATATGTATGTTCCTTTGCTGAACATACGTCACTACCGTTAACACTCACTTCTCTGTAGATAACTGAACATACATCACTACTGTTAACATTCACTTCTCTGTAGATGACTGAACATACGTCACTACTGTTAACACTCACTTCTCTGTAGATGACAGAACATACATCACTACTGTTAACATTCACTTCTCTGTAGATGACTGAACATACGTCACTACTGTTAACACTCACTTCTCTGTAGATGACTGAACATACGTCACTACTATTAACACTCACTTCTCTGTAGATGACTGAACATACGTCACTACTGTTAACACTGATTTCTCTGTTGATGACTGAACATACGTCACTACTGTTAACACTGACTTCTCTGTAGATGACTGAACATACGTCACTACTGTTAACACTGACTTCTCTGTAGATGACTGAACATACGTCACTACTGTTAACACTGACTTCTCTGTAGATGACTGAACATACGTCACTACTGTTAACACTGACTTCTCTGTAGATGACTGAACATACGTCACTACTGTTAACACTGACTTCTCTGTAGATGACTGAACATACGTCACTACTGTTAACACTGATTTCTCTGTAGATGACTGAACATACGTCACTACTGTTAACACTGACTTCTCTGTAGATGACTGAACATACGTCACTACTGTTAACACTGACTTCTCTGTAGATGACTGAACATACGTCACTACTGTTAACACTGACTTCTCTGTAGATGACTGAACATACGTCACTACTGTTAACACTGACTTCTCTGTAGATGACTGAACATACGTCACTACTGTTAACACTGACTTCTCTGTTGATGACTGAACATACGTCACTACTGTTAACACTGACTTCTCTGTTGATGACTGAACATACGTCACTACTGTTAACACTGACTTCTCTGTAGATGACTGAGCATGCTTCACTACTGTTAACACTGACTTCTCTGTAGATGACTGAACATACGTCACTACTGACTGAACATACGTCACTACTGTTAACACTGACTTCTCTGTAGATGACTGAACATACGTCAGTACTGTTAACACTGATTTCTCTGTAGATGACTGAACATACTTCATTACTGTTAACACTGACTTCTCTGTAGATGACTGAACATACGTCACTACTGTTAACACTGACTTCTCTGTAGATGACTGAGCATACGTCACTACTGTTAACACTGACTTCTCTGTAGATAACTGAACATACTTCACTACTGTTAACACTGACTTCTCTGTAGATGACTGAACATACGTCACTACTGACTGAACATACGTCACTACTGTTAACACTGACTTCTCTGTAGATGACTGAACATACGTCACTACTGTTAACACTGACTTCTCTGTAGATGACTGAACATACTTCACTACTATTAACACTGACTTCTCTGTAGATGACTGAACATACTTCACTACTGTAAACACTGACTTTTCTGTAGATGACTGAACATACGTCACTGCTGACTGAACATACGTCACTACTGTTAACACTGACTTCTCTGTAGATGACTGAACATACGTCACTACTGTTAATACTGACTTCTCTGTAGATGACTGAACATACTTCACTACTGTTAACACTGACTTCTCTGTAGATGACTGAACATACGTCACTACTGACTGAACATACGTCACTACTGTTAACACTGACTTCTCTGTAGATGACTGAACATACGTCACTACTGTTAACACTCACTTCTCTGTTGATGACATAACATACCTCACTACTGTTAACACTGACTTCTCTGTAGATGACTGAGCATACGTCACTACTGTTAACACTGACTTCTCTGTAGATGACTGAACATTCTTCAGTACTGTTAACACTGACTTCTCTGTAGATGACTGAACATACTTCACTACTGTTAACACTGACTTCTCTGTAGATGACTGAACATACGTCACTACTGTTAACACTGACTTCTCTGTAGATGACTGAAAATACGTCACTACTGTTAACACTCACTTCTCTGTTGATGACATAACATACCTCACTACTGTTAACACTGACTTCTCTGTAGATGACTGAGCATACGTCACTACTGTTAACACTGACTTCTCTGTAGATGACTGAACATTCTTCACTACTGTTAACACTGACTTCTCTGTAGATGACTGAACATACTTCACTACTGTTAACACTGACTTCTCTGTAGATGACTGAACATACGTCACTACTGACTGAACATACGTCACTACTGTTAACACTGACTTCTCTGTTGATGACTGAACATACGTCACTACTGTTAACACTGACTTCTCTGTAGATGACTGAACATACGTCACTACTGTTAACACTGACTTCTCTGTTGATGACTGAACATACGTCACTACTGTTAACACTGACTTCTCTGTAGATGACTGAACATACTTCACTACTGTTAACACTGACTTCTCTGTAGATGACTGAACATACGTCACTACTGTTAACACTGACTTCTCTGTAGATGACTGAACATACGTCACTACTGTTAACACTGACTTCTCTGTAGATGACTGAACATACGTCACTACTGTTAACACTGACTTCTCTGTAGATGACTGAACATACGTCACTACTGTTAACACGGACTTCTCTGTAGATGACTGAACATACGTCACTACTGTTAACACTGACTTCTCTGTAGATGACTGAACATACGTCACTACTGTTAACACTGACTTCTCTGTAGATGACTGAACATACGTCACTACTGTTAACACTGACTTCTCTGTAGATGACTGAACATACGTCACTACTGTTAACACTGACTTCTCTGTAGATGACTGAACATACGTCACTACTGTTAACACTGACTTCTCTGTTGATGACTGAACATACGTCACTACTGTTAACACTGACTTCTCTGTTGATGACTGAACATACGTCACTACTGTTAACACTGACTTCTCTGTAGATGACTGAGCATGCTTCACTACTGTTAACACTGACTTCTCTGTAGATGACTGAACATACGTCACTACTGACTGAACATACGTCACTACTGTTAACACTGACTTCTCTGTAGATGACTGAACATACGTCAGTACTGTTAACACTGACTTCTCTGTAGATGACTGAACATACTTCATTACTGTTAACACTGACTTCTCTGTAGATGACTGAACATACGTCACTACTGTTAACACTGACTTCTCTGTAGATGACTGAGCATACGTCACTACTGTTAACACTGACTTCTCTGTAGATAACTGAACATACTTCACTACTGTTAACACTGACTTCTCTGTAGATGACTGAACATACGTCACTACTGACTGAACATACGTCACTACTGTTAACACTGACTTCTCTGTAGATGACTGAACATACGTCACTACTGTTAACACTGACTTCTCTGTAGATGACTGAACATACTTCACTACTGTTAACACTGACTTCTCTGTAGATGACTGAACATACTTCACTACTGTAAACACTGACTTTTCTGTAGATGACTGAACATACGTCACTGCTGACTGAACATACGTCACTACTGTTAACACTGACTTCTCTGTAGATGACTGAACATACGTCACTACTGTTAACACTGACTTCTCTCTAGATGACTGAACATACTTCACTACTGTTAACACTGACTTCTCTGTAGATGACTGAACATACGTCACTACTGACTGAACATACGTCACTACTGTTAACACTGACTTCTCTGTAGATGACTGAACATACGTCACTACTGTTAACACTCACTTCTCTGTTGATGACATAACATACCTCACTACTGTTAACACTGACTTCTCTGTAGATGACTGAGCATACGTCACTACTGTTAACACTGACTTCTCTGTAGATGACTGAACATTCTTCAGTACTGTTAACACTGACTTCTCTGTAGATGACTGAACATACTTCACTACTGTTAACACTGACTTCTCTGTAGATGACTGAACATACGTCACTACTGTTAACACTGACTTCTCTGTAGATGACTGAAAATACGTCACTACTGTTAACACTCACTTCTCTGTTGATGACATAACATACCTCACTACTGTTAACACTGACTTCTCTGTAGATGACTGAGCATACGTCACTACTGTTAACACTGACTTCTCTGTAGATGACTGAACATTCTTCACTACTGTTAACACTGACTTCTCTGTAGATGACTGAACATACTTCACTACTGTTAACACTGACTTCTCTGTAGATGACTGAACATACGTCACTACTGACTGAACATACGTCACTACTGTTAACACTGACTTCTCTGTTGATGACTGAACATACGTCACTACTGTTAACACTGACTTCTCTGTAGATGACTGAACATACTTCACTACTGTTAACACTGACTTCTCTGTAGATGACTGAACATACTTCACTACTGTTAACACTGACTTTTCTGTAGATGACTGAACATACGTCACTGCTGACTGAACATACGTCACTACTGTTAACACTGACTTCTCTGTAGATGACTGAACATACGTCACTACTGTTAACACTGACTTCTCTGTAGATGACTGAACATACTTCACTACTGTTAACACTGACTTCTCTGTAGATGACTGAACATACGTCACTACTGACTGAACATACGTCACTACGGTTAACACTGACTTCTCTGTAGATGACTGAATATACTTCACTACTGTTAACACTGACTTCTCTGTTGATGACATAACATACCTCACTACTGTTAACACTGACTTCTCTGTAGATGACATAACATACGTCACTACTGTTAACACTCACTTCTCTGTTGATGACATAACATACCTCACTACTGTTAACACTGACTTCTCTGTTGATGACATAACATACGTCACTACTGTTAACACTCACTTCTCTGTTGATGACATAACATACGTCACTACTGTTAACACTGACTTCTCTGTTGATGACATAACATACGTCACTACTGTTAACACTGACTTCTCTGTAGATGACTGAACATACGTCACTACTGTTAACACTGACTTCTCTGTTGATGACATAACATACGTCACTACTGTTAACACTGACTTCTCTGTTGATGACATAACATACCTCACTACTGTTAACACTGACTTCTCTGTTGATGACATAACATACGTCACTACTGTTAACACTGACTTCTCTGTAGATGACATAACATACTTCACTACTGTTAACACTGACTTCTCTGTAGATGACATAACATACGTCACTACTGTTAACACTCACTTCTCTGTAGATGACATAACATACGTCACTACTGTTAACACTGACTTCTCTGTAGATGACATAACATACGTCACTACTGTTAACACTGACTTCTCTGTAGATGACATAACATACGTCACTACTGTTAACACTCACTTCTCTGTAGATGACATAACATACGTCACTACTGTTAACACTGACTTCTCTGTTGATGACATAACATACCTCACTACTGTTAACACTGACTTCTCTGTAGATGACATAACATACGTCACTACTGTTAACACTCACTTCTCTGTTGATGACATAACATACCTCACTACTGTTAACACTGACTTCTCTGTTGATGACATAAAATACGTCACTACTGTTAACACTCACTTCTCTGTTGATGACATAACATACGTCACTACTGTTAACACTGACTTCTCTGTAGATGACTGAACAAATGTCACTACTGTTAACACTGACTTCTCTGTTGATGACATAACATACCTCACTACTGTTAACACTGACTTCTCTGTAGATGACATAACATACGTCACTACTGTTAACACTGACTTCTCTGTAGATGACATAACATACGTCACTACTGTTAACACTGACTTCTCTGTTGATGACTGAACATACGTCACTACTGTTAACACTGACTTCTCTGTTGATGACATAACATACGTCACTACTGTTAACACTGACTTCTCTGTAGATGACTGAACATACGTCACTACTGTTAACACTGACTTCTCTGTAGATGACTGAACATACGTCACTACTGTTAACACTGACTTCTCTGTAGATGACTGAACATACGTCACTACTGTTAACACTGACTTCTCTGTAGATGACTGAACATACGTCACTACTGTTAACACTGACTTCTCTGTAGATGACTGAACATACGTCACTACTGTTAACACTGATTTCTCTGTAGATGACTGAACATACGTCACTACTGTTAACACTGACTTCTCTGTAGATGACTGAACATACGTCACTACTGTTAACACTGACTTCTCTGTAGATGACTGAACATACGTCACTACTGTTAACACTGACTTCTCTGTAGATGACTGAACATACGTCACTACTGTTAACACTGACTTCTCTGTTGATGACTGAACATACGTCACTACTGTTAACACTGACTTCTCTGTTGATGACTGAACATACGTCACTACTGTTAACACTGACTTCTCTGTAGATGACTGAGCATGCTTCACTACTGTTAACACTGACTTCTCTGTAGATGACTGAACATACGTCACTACTGACTGAACATACGTCACTACTGTTAACACTGACTTCTCTGTAGATGACTGAACATACGTCAGTACTGTTAACACTGACTTCTCTGTAGATGACTGAACATACTTCATTACTGTTAACACTGACTTCTCTGTAGATGACTGAACATACGTCACTACTGTTAACACTGACTTCTCTGTAGATGACTGAGCATACGTCACTACTGTTAACACTGACTTCTCTGTAGATAACTGAACATACTTCACTACTGTTAACACTGACTTCTCTGTAGATGACTGAACATACGTCACTACTGACTGAACATACGTCACTACTGTTAACACTGACTTCTCTGTAGATGACTGAACATACGTCACTACTGTTAACACTGACTTCTCTGTAGATGACTGAACATACTTCACTACTATTAACACTGACTTCTCTGTAGATGACTGAACATACTTCACTACTGTAAACACTGACTTTTCTGTAGATGACTGAACATACGTCACTGCTGACTGAACATACGTCACTACTGTTAACACTGACTTCTCTGTAGATGACTGAACATACGTCACTACTGTTAACACTGACTTCTCTCTAGATGACTGAACATACTTCACTACTGTTAACACTGACTTCTCTGTAGATGACTGAACATACGTCACTACTGACTGAACATACGTCACTACTGTTAACACTGACTTCTCTGTAGATGACTGAACATACGTCACTACTGTTAACACTCACTTCTCTGTAGATGACTGAACATACGTCAGTACTGTTAACACTGACTTCTCTGTAGATGACTGAACATACTTCATTACTGTTAACACTGACTTCTCTGTAGATGACTGAACATACGTCACTACTGTTAACACTGACTTCTCTGTAGATGACTGAGCATACGTCACTACTGTTAACACTGACTTCTCTGTAGATAACTGAACATACTTCACTACTGTTAACACTGACTTCTCTGTAGATGACTGAACATACGTCACTACTGACTGAACATACGTCACTACTGTTAACACTGACTTCTCTGTAGATGACTGAACATACGTCACTACTGTTAACACTGACTTCTCTGTAGATGACTGAACATACTTCACTACTGTTAACACTGACTTCTCTGTAGATGACTGAACATACTTCACTACTGTAAACACTGACTTTTCTGTAGATGACTGAACATACGTCACTGCTGACTGAACATACGTCACTACTGTTAACACTGACTTCTCTGTAGATGACTGAACATACGTCACTACTGTTAACACTGACTTCTCTCTAGATGACTGAACATACTTCACTACTGTTAACACTGACTTCTCTGTAGATGACTGAACATACGTCACTACTGACTGAACATACGTCACTACTGTTAACACTGACTTCTCTGTAGATGACTGAACATACGTCACTACTGTTAACACTCACTTCTCTGTTGATGACATAACATACCTCACTACTGTTAACACTGACTTCTCTGTAGATGACTGAGCATACGTCACTACTGTTAACACTGACTTCTCTGTAGATGACTGAACATTCTTCAGTACTGTTAACACTGACTTCTCTGTAGATGACTGAACATACTTCACTACTGTTAACACTGACTTCTCTGTAGATGACTGAACATACGTCACTACTATTAACACTGACTTCTCTGTAGATGACTGAAAATACGTCACTACTGTTAACACTCACTTCTCTGTTGATGACATTACATACCTCACTACTGTTAACACTGACTTCTCTGTAGATGACTGAGCATACGTCACTACTGTTAACACTGACTTCTCTGTAGATGACTGAACATTCTTCACTACTGTTAACACTGACTTCTCTGTAGATGACTGAACATACTTCACCACTGTTAACACTGACTTCTCTGTAGATGACTGAACATACGTCACTACTGACTGAACATACGTCACTACTGTTAACACTGACTTCTCTGTTGATGACTGAACATACGTCACTACTGTTAACACTGACTTCTCTGTAGATGACTGAACATACTTCACTACTGTTAACACTGACTTCTCTGTAGATCACTGAACATACTTCACTACTGTTAACACTGACTTTTCTGTAGATGACTGAACATACGTCACTGCTGACTGAACATACGTCACTACTGTTAACACTGACTTCTCTGTAGATGACTGAACATACGTCACTACTGTTAACACTGACTTCTCTGTAGATGACTGAACATACTTCACTACTGTTAACACTGACTTCTCTGTAGATGACTGAACATACGTCACTACTGACTGAACATACGTCACTACGGTTAACACTGACTTCTCTGTAGATGACTGAACATACTTCACTACTGTTAACACTGACTTCTCTGTAGATGACTGAACATACCTCACTACTGTTAACACTGACCTCTCTGTAGATGACTGAACATACGTCACTACTGACTGAACATACGTCACTACTGTTAACACTGACTTCTCTGTAGATGACTGAACATACTTCACTACTGTTAACACTGACTTTTCTGTAGATGACTGAACATACGTCACTGCTGACTGAACATACGTCACTACTGTTAACACTGACTTCTCTGTAGATGACTGAACATACTTCACTACTGTTAACACTGACTTCTCTGTAGATGACTGAACATACTTCACTACTGTTAACACTGACTTCTCTGTAGATGACTGAACATACGCCACTACTGACTGAACATACGTCACTACTGTTAACACTGACTTCTCTGTAGATGACTGAACATACGTCACTACTGACTGAACATACCTCACTACTGTTAACACTGACTTCTCTGTAGATGACATAACATACGTCACTACTGTTAACACTGACTTCTCTGTAGATGACTGAACATACTTCACTACTGTTAACACTCACTTCTCTGTTGATGACATAACATACCTCACTACTGTTAACACTCACTTCTCTGTAGATGACATAACATATGTCACTACTGTTAACACTCACTTCTCTGTAGATGACATAACATACGTCACTACTGTTAACACTGACTTCTCTGTTGATGACATAACATACGTCACTACTGTTAACACTCACTTCTCTGTTGATGACATAACATACGTCACTACCGTTAACACTGACTTCTCTGTTGATGAGATAACATACGTCACTACTGTTAACACTGACTTCTCTGTTGATGACATAACATACGTCACTACTGTTAACACTGACTTCTCTGTTGATGACATAACATACCTCACTACTGTTAACACTGACTTCTCTGTAGATGACATAACATACGTCACTACTGTTAACACTCACTTCTCTGTTGATGACATAACATACCTCACTACTGTTAACACTGACTTCTCTGTTGATGACATAACATACGTCACTACTGTTAACACTCACTTCTCTGTTGATGACATAACATACGTCACTACTGTTAACACTGACTTCTCTGTTGATGACATAACATACGTCACTACTGTTAACACTGACTTCTCTGTAGATGACTGAACATACGTCACTACTGTTAACACTGACTTCTCTGTTGATGACATAACATACCTCACTACTGTTAACACTGACATCTCTGTAGATGACATAACATACGTCACTACTGTTAACACTGACTTCTCTGTAGATGACATAACATACGTCACTACTGTTAACACTGACTTCTCTGTTGATGACATAACATACGTCACTACTGTTAACACTGACTTCTCTGTTGATGACATAACATACGTCACTACTGTTAACACTGACTTCTCTGTAGATGACATAACATACTTCACTACTGTTAACACTGACTTCTCTGTAGATGACATAACATACGTCACTACTGTTAACACTCACTTCTCTGTAGATGACATAACATACGTCACTACTGTTAACACTGACTTCTCTGTAGATGACATAACATACGTCACTACTGTTAACACTGACTTCTCTGTAGATGACATAACATACGTCACTACTGTTAACACTCACTTCTCTGTAGATGACATAACATACGTCACTACTGTTAACACTGACTTCTCTGTTGATGACATAACATACCTCACTACTGTTAACACTGACTTCTCTGTAGATGACATAACATACGTCACTACTGTTAACACTCACTTCTCTGTTGATGACATAACATACCTCACTACTGTTAACACTGACTTCTCTGTTGATGACATAACATACGTCACTACTGTTAACACTCACTTCTCTGTTGATGACATAACATACGTCACCACTGTTAACACTGACTTCTCTGTAGATGACTGAACATATGTCACTACTGTTAACACTGACTTCTCTGTTGATGACATAACATACCTCACTACTGTTAACACTGACTTCTCTGTAGATGACATAACATACGTCACTACTGTTAACACTGACTTCTCTGTAGATGACATAACATACGTCACTACTGTTAACACTGACTTCTCTGTTGATGACATAACATACGTCACTACTGTTAACACTGACTTCTCTGTTGATGACATAACATACGTCACTACTGTTAACACTGACTTCTCTGTAGATGACATAACATACCTCACTACTGTTAACACTGACTTCTCTCTAGATGACATAACATACGTCACTACTGTTAACACTCACTTCTCTGTAGATGACATAACATACGTCACTACTGTTAACATTGGCCTCTCTGTTGATGACTATAGTTATAATCAGAGTGAGAATTATTGTCAAAATGTAGCAACATCATCTTATCTGCCCCGTCAATAAAACTAATATCGTACTCGCGGACCATCATATTAAATAAAGACATAGCAGATTTATACTTTACCCTATGGAATGTACATTGTAGTTTACTGATTGTCAGGGAGCAGTTATTGTCTAATGATACTTCGAACTTCATTTTCTCGCCCGGGATGTAACCTGTTTTCTTTGAGGTAATGTGTATATCTACTGTCCCGGACTCCAAACAGCAACCCTTGATGGCCTTCTCCCGGTGGACATCAATGGGGTCCTATACCGCACCAAGACATAAAATATTATGTTAGTTATAGCATAGTCAGTACACGTCTATCTCAGAAATTAATAAAAATGTAACATTTTGCGACTAAGATCTAAATGAAGATAATACCCGAAACACTCCGAGGATGACCTTGGGAATAACTCGGTGTTTATCATAGACAGTAATGCAATTCAGCTGAGTTATATTTTGAGCACAAGAGCAATATGAGTCATAAAACTCCTGAAATTCATTGAGAAATCTTACTAATATTGACGCCCTTTCCTCTTTAAAATTTCATTTGACAGCAATTTAAAGAAATGCGATTTCAAAATATCGGATGTTCCATATAAAGCAAAGATAAATCCCGAGACTTATCCCCCAACAAATATGGCGCATAATGGTCCAACTTCGTAAAGTTGTTAACATCAATGGATCATTTATTACGTCATGCATTTTAAAATGTATTGATACTGACCTCTGTACTTGTATGTCCCACTCTGAAGAGATGTAAGGGAAGGGTCACTTCAAGTTTTCGCATTATTGTATGCCCATAACCCGCCCCAACCTTTCCAATCTGTTTGTATTGGCAGTCCTGATACTGTGTTTGTATTGGCTGTCTTGATATTGACCTCTGCGCGCCCTACTCTATAAGGATGTTGAGGATGGGTCACTTCAAAGGTTTCGAAATACAGAAAGATCCACCCCTGGTGTAATATTTAACCCCCCTTCCCCCTCCCCCATTTTCAATCCATTTGTCTTGATACTGACCTCAGCGTGTCCCACTCTGAAGAGATGTAAAGGGTGGGTCACTTCGAAGGTTTTACAGTATTCCAAGTCCGTGCCTCCTTGCCGTTCTATACAAACGTTTGCTGTATATCTGATACAGCCATTAGCATCGTCTTCTTCATACGACTGCGGGGCATCGATAGGAAATCTTAGGGAGAATGGAAAACTATGGTCACCCTTGCTCAGGTGTTGTCTTTCTCCTTCTGTGAAAGAAAATGTTATTTGTCATATACATGTATACCCTTATCACTGATGACGGTTTTGGCAAATTGTTTAACAGAAGGGCATATCATGTTGGCTTTGGAAAAAGTCATGTCCTAATCAAAGCTGTTGTTGTTTTTTGTTTGTTTGGGTTTTTTTTTTTGTCCGTTTTGTGTTTAATCTTTTTTTTCTTTGTTGTAGTTCTTACTTGTTCTTTGTTTGTTTGGGGGTTGTTTTTTTTTGGGGGGGGGGGTCTTTTTTGGTTTTTTGTTTTTTGTTTGTTTGGTTGGTTGGGGTTTTTTTTTTTCCTTTCTTTTTGCCATTTTGTAAGAAAATTAAAGGAGTTAGGTTGAAAGATTTGAACGAATATAATATATATCTGTCTAGAAAACCCTTTTGCTCCTGTAAATTGTCTGTTATTTGCATTTTTTTTTAATTTGCTACATGATACGTGAAACTAACCCATATTGGTTTCTGTTAAGGAGAGGCCGTTCTACACCACAATGCTCTGTGATATACGTGAAGGGGATGTTTCTCTAGATATCTGTGGGAAATAAAACGGTCGAGAATAAGAAACTGTGTACAGTGTTCGCATATAATTTGTCTCGATCGCTTAGCAGTTCTGCTCTTCCCCAATGATTCAACATGTAATTATAAACATAAAAGAGAAAACATAAGTAAACTATTGACTTGATCTTGATCGACTTCCATCCTGGTTTGTAATGTGACAAATACATAAATATGATATGGTCGACAATCATTAATGATCATTGATCTGGAACTGTATAAGCAAACTCTCTTGTACCTTAATCTGGGTACTAGACCTATAATGCGTAATGCATATATCGTAAAGCGTCACGGGTATATAGAGTACTGATAAAGGGATAGGAGGGGGGATTACTTGCGCTTCCTAAGGCACAAAAGAGCTATCTTTGCTTCACATACCTTTATTTGCTTTTGACGAATAGACATTAAAAAGTATTTGGAAATCATAGATTAGCTCAATGGATGTTTGTTTCTGAGTTAGAAATTTCATTATTGTCGATGTTGTTCATACAGTGCAAAAAGGTTAAGGTGAAAGATTTTGATCATAGACCCCGTTGCCCTCATTTAAGATTATTTCCATCGTCGATCGTGATCAATTTTGATCAACTTTCTTTCTTTCCTTACTTATTTATTTATCATTGTTTGTTTATTGACATTTATTATTATCTTGGTGCCTATACACACAGTTCCATTAACAATAAGGTAACAATCTATTTCCACGGTGTTTATAAAAAAAGAGGACCATGCAATAAAGCGATTCAAGGACCGCTGTGTTTTACGTATATAATGAGATAGATCGATTACCACGAACTGCTTTATTGATAAAGATGAATGTAGTCAAACGATTCGCCTGAGTTAAAAATCGGTCTCATTAATATTTCATTGGTCCGACCGGGAATTGGAATACGGTTATTATTTCCTGAAATTATGTTGTAACTTAATGTCTCCTTTTTAGGCTTTTATAACATTTGATATATTACGTGGTCTAACACCATCTCATTAAATATTATTATTCTAGGCTAATACACAGTACACGTGTAAGTTGTATATCTGTTCAGCTTTTGTCATACTGTACCGTTATCACATCACTCTTCTACATATTAATTCATTACAGGAAAAGTATCGAAACAGTGGCGGATTTAGATCCCCCCTTTTGGTCACATATTTACTTGTAGAAATCCAGATTTTGCACCAAAAATGGCTGAGTAGTTTGGCTGATACCTATTTCCCCCCCCCTTTTTTTTTATAAAAAAGGAAAACAGAGGACATCTGACAAAGCTGTATGACACAAATCACCAAGGACATGCCACAAAACATAATAGTAGAATACACTGAAAAACGACATTACAAAAATATTCGATTGTGATGCGATTACGATACCGACTTAGGACGGTCAATTGAAGTAACAATTAAACGTCACTCATTTAGTGTGGTTTATACAGAATACGAACTACCATTTTCTACAGTGTTAATCTGTTTCAAAGGGATGTGCACTGTAGTTGATTAAAGGGTTGCCAAATAGCGATCCTTAGGAATCGTGTGTTAACTGTATAATGTTCACTGTGTTATGTATTAACATCCTCGTAATATTGATACCAAATTTCTGTTCATGAGATAATTTCGTTGATATAACGTGTTATGCCGAATATTCCTACGCACGCCATGCAACATGTACCTAATAATTTTGATTTTAATTTTTCACAGGATATGATGAAGATTTATTGGTTATATCACACAGTCGAATCGTTCCTGGGGAGGTCGAGTGAAAACTATATTGAGGGACCTCGAATCCAGATGAAGGCGCGATGAGTTTATTGACCGCTCGCGAATCGCTTAGATTAATGGACGAAAGGGAGTTTACTATGAAAATATGGAACGATTCAAACTCTAATGTTGTAAATGGGAATAAACTAAGAACATACCGTATGTTTAAGAATGACGTCATAACAGAGTCGTACCTATACAATCGCGCTATAAATAGGTCGCAGAGACGTGCGTTAGCTTCACTTCGTTGCGGCAGCGCACTGGCTACACATAGAGACGGGGCGTTTTACCAAACCTATAACTCCAGTACATGAACGATTGTGTATATATTGCAACAATGGATCGATTGAGGATGAAAACATTTTCTTTTACATTGTGAATTTTATAACGATATAAGATCTTAGTTATTTTTAACGACCATTCATCTTGATCCACAGTTTACTTATTTTAACGATAACCAAAAACTTTTATTTTTAATGACCAAAAAAGAACTCACAACAATTTTAGGGAAATGTGTACATAAGATGTTTTAAAGCGATCTACGTGTACTTAAGTAGATTTTAACTATAAAGATGTTTTAATGAAAAGTGTCTCATAGGTCAAATCTGGCCGGATTTTGATATATATGCGTGTATTTAAATTGTGTACTGCATGTTGTTGCATGTTACTTGTATCAAAATGTGACACTATAATAAACTATTGAATGTTCGCCTCGGATATACTGTCATAATTAGTCTTTACCTTGCTCAAACTTGCTTATTGCCGTGGTAACTAAAATTGTATTTTATATAAAACTAAAATCAGCGAAATTGTTATCTGTATATCGTTCTTATCTCCTACAGATCGAGATAATATTATAGGATTAGCTAATCTGCACAAACTTCATAGTTCCTGGTTATATTCTAACATATTCTAACTCTGCCACACATCGAGATAGACTGCGCTGTCTCGTGGAGAGCGTCAGTTGGAGCGACTAGCTGGCAAGCCCTTTAGAAAAGCATCAAGTATATTACTTTGTTTGAACATGATTTTTCCAAATGTATATCTATCCTTCCTATAACTAATGTCTGTAATCAGATCAACAGAATATTACATTCCGTATGGTACATACATTTTACCTTTAATGTGGTACATAGAATCTTAATTTCCGTGTGGCGCATTCTTACCTTCATGCGGTACATGGAATCTTACCTCTAGTGGGGTACATAGATCTTACCTCTAGTGTGGTACATAGAATCTTAATTTCCGTGTGGCGCATTTTTACCTTCATGCGGTTCATGGAATCTTATATCTAGTGTGGTACATGCAATCTTTCAGTGTGGTACATAGAACCTTAATTTCCGTGTGGCATATTCTTACCTTCATGTGGTACATGCAATCTTACCTATAGTGTGGTACATAGAATGTTACCTTTAGTGTGGTACATGGATCATTACCTATGAAAAGGTACATGCAGTCTTACCTTCAGTAAGGTACATAGTCTTATCAATAAAGATTTCTGTGCCTCCTATGTTGTTTGCGTATGCGTAACTGCTGGGATCGAGGTCCTTGAATGCGCCTAGAGTCAAAGCTTTGCCCATGAAGTGAACCTTCACAGCTAGGAGAAAAAATCAAGTAAATGAAAGTACTAATGTCATGTCTTATCGGAAAGTTCGAGTTTTCGAGTTGTTACATCTGTTTCTAGAGAAATCCATGCCATAAACGTAATGGTTTCAAATTGATTTCTTGCTTAGTATACCTCTTCATGTTAACAACGAGTACGTAACATGTGACGGCAAAATGATAAACGTTCTCTCCAAATCGATCAGAATAACGTCAGATGACATTATGACGTGTTAAATTTGGAGGGAATATTCATTGATTAATTGGCCGTCCAATTTAACGCTCCTTAGTTTACATGAAAAAGGTTTACTGGTTGCCGACCTATTCTCGCCAAGTACCAATTCTCGCCAATGCACGCGTTTCGCCGGTATATCGCGATGTTTATGCACGCGACTTTATAATTGCAGACGACACGTCATTTTGAAAAACTCTGAAAAATATTGGTAAGATATGTGCAATCAAACGAAAGATATACACAATTTTCCCTCAGGAACCCCTCAACATATCAACATCGATCTGTGGGGATCGGGTGATACCCTGTTCTATAAATAAATTGGTATAATTATGAATAGTTAGGTCCTTTAGTGATTGAGAACAACAATTTCCAATGTTATTCCTTACCTATACACAATTGAAAATAATATAAAAATGAGTATTTCTTTCTACACGCCACAGACTAATTAGTCCGCCATCTTTCCGTCTGCAGAACACGAAGTGAAAGTTGGCTCGACCTATCAGATATGACGTAAAATATTTCGTCATTTGGTGGGTGTTCCCCAGTGATCAGCTGGTGATGGAGCAGTCATTGTGCCACGAATAAATACGATTCCTAGATGCATTGATACATTATTACATGTATTTTGAGAAAAAAAAAGAATATAAATAGTTTAAAAACAATCATTCATGAAAATGAAAATAAATGTTCACCATGCTAAGTTCAGTTTCAATATTTGATAATGTTGCTGTCAGGGGCGGGTGTAGGATAAGGTGAGTTACTACAATTCTCTTCATGAACGAACACACTTTTAGGGTTGAGAAAAAGAATGCTTAGATAATAATATTTGTTATTCTTATTACAAATTATTATTATTATTTCACTGTTGTGTACATGCCATGAAAATGAATATTATAAATTTCAATGCAGCACAGAGGTGTGAGACATTATTATGATATACGGTAAAGTGTACAGACATCAATTTCATTAAAGAATGCATTGAACGTAATATACAGGATACACTATAATAAACAAGATCTACAGCAGTGTGGTCCAGTGGTACGGGTTTCGTCTACGGATCATGGAGTCCAGGTTTCGAATCCCGCCCTGGTCATGTTTAGATTTAAATTTAAAATTTATTTTACAACGATTAAGAAACAAGTTAACAACTTACATAAATCTTGCTCATTGGCACGGATCTTGGCGTAAGTGTGTAGTTTGTGTAGTTTGTGTGGAAGGAAATGAGAGAAAACCACGAAGCTATGTTGTTGACAGCCCCACCATTTCACGTACCACACCGTGAATCGAACCCGGGTCGCATTGGATGGCCTGTCTTTCAGATGGTACAGTAAGAAACAATGTCCTGTGTCTTTGTGTGTGTGTGTGTGTGTGTGTGTGTGTGTGTGTGTGTCATGTCTTCTTCTTCTTCAGAAACCTTCTTCTACCAGCTGCTTGGAGTACTGCTCGTATCTGAACGAGCGTGAAACAGCAAAAATTATAGTAGACTCTATTATGTATTCCCAATTCTGTGATCATTAATTTCTTTATAACAATGCAAGGACTAATAGCCTGTTTACACATCATATACGTTAGATCGGGCTGGCAAACAATATTCATATAAAAGATGTATCACTGTTTCCAGTGAGTCAGTTGCAAATATATAAATTTATATGGCCTGCATCCAGCACACATATGCCGTCACCAAATGCGTGCAATAATCGTGGTGTGACGTTTAACAAGTCATAGTGGCAAAATACGAAAGTGACACTGTCGTCATCTTCGTAAACCAAGGCTACGAATCGTAGCCTTTGTTTACGAAGATGCACTGTTGTTCGACTGGCAATGTCCGTTGATAAAGGGCATAATCTACTAGAATATTATCGAACCCTTATAGTTAAAAAGGAAGGAAAAAAGAAAAGAAAAGAGAAATGTCTGCCTGTATTTTCGTCTCTTTCAGAAACTTTAATTTCGGTTATATCTTTTTCATGACAGATATGAAAAAGCGATATTCCAAACAGACTCGCACTTACATCCAGGAGCAGCTGGACGATGCTGTAAAAGCCGTTAAATCCAAAACATTAACAGTCAGTCAAGCAGCAAGGGAATTTGGAGTCCCCAGAAAAACTGTGGATGACCATGCGAAGAAAGAATTCAAAGCCAAACCTGGTCCGATGTCTGAACTCCTGGCCGAAGAGGAGGATGCCCTCGTGTCGTATTGTGAATATCTTGCTACGAGGGGATTTCCCATGACAAGAGCCATGATGAGAACATTTGTTTCGGCCATCGTTAGAAAGAGTGGACGGGAAACGAAATTTAACCTTAGCAATGGGCCAAGCGATAAGTGGTTCAGAAATTTCTTTCAAAGACATCCATCGTTGACAGAGAGGGAAGCAGAAACTCAAGATCGAAGTAGAGCCAGAATGTCTAACCCTAAAGTAATGAAGCAATACTTTGATTTGTTACATGCGACAATCAACAGACTTGGAGTTTCCGCTTCGCAAATCTACAACTGTGACGAAACTGGGTGGAGTGGAAAAGAGAAATCTAGACAGAGGGTGATAGGCATAAAGGGTCAACACAGTTATCAGCAGGCAGTTATGGCATCTGGACACATCACTGCACATATCACCATATGTGCCGATGGAAAAGTCCTTCCCACGTTTGTCATTTTTGAGAAGTCTTTTCCCCATATTGCCTATAAAGATGGTGTTCCCGGTGACTGGCTCTTTGGTTACAGTGACAGCGGCTATATGGATAGCAGTTTGTTCCTGAACTGGTTTCAGAAAGTATTTATACCAAACTGTGGACCAAAAAGACCTGTTCTTCTCATAATGGATAACCATGACTCTCACACCACTCTTGACGTCATTGAATGTGCCATGGAGAACCAAATTGAATTGTTAGGTCTGCCGCCACATACTACGCATTTACTACAGCCTCTTGATGTCAGCATTAATGGACCCCTCAAAGCTAAATTTAGTTCAACTGCCGTAAACTTGGGACACTTAAACAAAAACCAAACTGTTAACAAGGCGAAGTTTCCAGTTGTACTATCTTATGCAATCGATGAGTTCTGTTCACCGGCAAGAGTTAAGGATGCATTTAGAAAAACTGGAATCTGCCCGTACAATCCAGATGCCATCGATCAATCACAGCTCTCGAAATCCCACCAGATAGCCTCATATTCTGACAAGGGACTAGCAATGAATATAACAGAAAATACGGAGACTTTAACTGGCAACCCCACTAAGCCGAATGCGCTTCAGAAACGAGTTCAACAGAGTTCAGCTCGTCAGCAAAGGTTACCGGACTATGCAGTACATGCGGGACATACCTTGGAGAGAACCCCCTTGTTACTGAGGGTCTCATACCTGCACATCTATCAGGTATATTCCTACCTGTACCTTCAAAGCCGGTCACTACAAGGAGGAAGTTAGTTTTAGAGGCTAGGGTCATCACCAGTGAAGAGCATGTGGCAAAACTTAGAGAGAAGCAAGAAGAGGATAAAAGGAAGAAGGAATTAGTATTAAAAAGAAAACTGGAAAGAGAGGAAAAGAAACGGTTAAAAGAAGAATCAGAGAAACATAAAACAGGAAAGAAAAGGAAACAAAACATGGAGGACACTTCTACAGCTGTAACCGACGGATCTTCAATGGATACAACAACTATAATTGAAAACTCTTATATATGTAAAATATGTGAGACGACAGACGGTGTAAACAATGATAACGATATTGTATGGATTGGTTGTGATGGCTGCGAGGACTGGTTCCATCCGGACTGTGTGGGGTTTTCTGACGCCACAGATTTGGACTCTATTACATTCTTTTGCAGCTCGTGCATAGAAGAAGAGTAACATTACCAAATTATATATCTAAAGCTAACGCATCTTCAAAAATTCAGATTTCACTCTCTTCATTTTTTCTTATTTATTTACTTAATCATTCATCCATTCATTGTTTCATTCGTTTTCGTTTATTTATTTATTTATTTATTTATTTATTCATTCAATTTATATTTATTTATTCATTCATTTACATCATATATATTTATTTATTTTCCATTTACAACAATTGTGTTATCTGATAATTAAATTTTTAATCTCATGTATGCGAGTTCTGATCGTGCTTTATGTATTCCAAGATTGATAACTGCGCCTATCAACTTCAAGAATTTCTTTGGATTGTAGATTCGAATCCCACTAAAGCACTATGCAAAATTGAATAAAATAGATATATTATCATGCAGATGCCGTAACCAAACACGTGCAGTTATTTTGGAATCTTGGTGTGACATTTTTAAACATTAATCAATCGCTCAAGCAGAGCCTTAGAAAAGTAAAACGTACAGTCTGTCAAATCCCAATGTACAAAAGAAGTACACCAATAATATTAATAATAATAATAGTAACTTTGTTTTAATAAACTTTGAATTTTAATAAAATGATATCAATCACCTTCTACTAGCGAAAAATATCTGCTTTATCTCATGCTGTTTTAATATTGCATTGAAATGAAAATGGCGTCATGTGCAGTCAAACGTTGAACAATACCTGCATCCATTTCATAACCGGATGACTCTGTTAAAATGATGTGACATGCAACAAAACTCTTTACATCCAACTTGTAAGATCTCAATAATAATGAAAATATAAAATAAACATGATTCTGGTACCATAATATCATTTTAATTCAGTTCCCATCATAATGGCGAGAATTGGTACTGTACGCACTAAATACTGACATTATGGTTGATGCAATGACTGCTCCCTCGCTTGTGCGCATGTGCACAAAAACTAAAAGTACTTTAAGCATGTAACCCCCAAAGGTCATGCAATCTAAACGTGGGGCCAGTTATAGGATTCATCCACATTATATTATGTGAGTAATGTGTATGTCATAAATATGGCGAGAATAGGTCGGCAACCAGTATATCAGAAATAAAGAGGACAAAATTTTGCTAGTGTTTCTGTCACAAGAATAAGAAAATAAAATTTAGACCATACAATAATAGTTTGTTTAGGAGCGGATTCTACAGGAAGGTACATTGTATAGCTAGTTTAATTGTTCTGAGGGAATTGAAATGACTATTGTAGGAAATGTCTGAAACTACTACCTTGCAGCAAGAAAATGTAAATTTAATGCGGAAACCAAAAGCATTGTGATGATAATCAAACATTTACTATTAATATTTTTAATCTTACGTAAACATTTCATTCGTTTTGACGAAGAACATAAATTTTCCAAATTAACTTTCCAGTCTTACTCACCTGTGACGATGAGATCGCGATCACTGACCATAGTCACGTGACCTTTGACGATTGTACCGGCAGTGACGTAATTTTCAAAAATAACACCGATTTTAATTCCGGAACCACCCATGTGTGGACCTATTTTCCCTGCCATCTCATCAAATAAGCTCTTTGTATCTGTAAAAAAAAAAGGTGTAGGATTTTTTCATATTCAGAATTAAAAGAAAATTTCAAAATACCAATGACGTCAGAATCAATAACTTCTCATTGATGACGTCATCATGGAAACGCGGATCGTTGTCATTTGCTGCTGTTCTAATTTAAAGACATGAAAATGACGTCAGGAACCAACGCTACTATGAGGTCATAACCGACCAGTCTTATAACCCTTTAATTCCTCGTAATAAAGATTTCATTGTTCACCCCATTAACCCTTCCACGGTTCGTAAAAGAACGAGAAATTTGGGTGATTTTAAATTGTTTTATTTATGACGTTATAAACAAATGCATTATTTGTCAGAGGTGTATCGGACCTCAGGTGACGTCATCATAATGAAAAATTGCGTTCTGTGGAAGGGTCGAAATGTCATAGTATAACATTTCAATATGTATATTTTGGATTCTGTCATCCCATCACAGGTTCATTTTTAGGAGAGTATAAGCATGAAAACTGAAGTTGTAAATCAATAATAAATCGCAGATAAGATAATCGAAACTACCCTTCTCTTCATACCATTATTTCATTTTATTTAATTTTCATGTTTTTTATATAAATATGATAAGCCTTAGACGGAGTACCTTGGAGAATTGGTAAATCTACATTTTGCATGCATGGTGTAGTATACATTTAGTACAAAATCTAAATTATGTAAACCTCTTTCTAGATATAGTAATAAATATAACCTAACAAATAAAGTATTAAATGTCAGAGTTTGTGAGTATTAATTTTCAACCTTAGTAACTCACCACCACAAAGTGATATCATAGGGTATCAAGTGTTATAGGTTACCTATCTAAATACGATCTTTAAAGGGGGATACAGTAGTGTACGACTCTACTATTATCACAAACAAAGACTTCGGACCAATTAACCTACACGTTTTGATAGACATTGCACGCTTCATTATAAGCTGTGCACGGTTAGATGCCATTTATAGGTCACCAACCACAGCGGGAGTTAATACAGGTGTGCAGTAGGTATCCCCATGGTTTATACCAAGGACATCTACTGCAAACTCTCACGTGACGTAGTAATAATACAGGTACGCAGTAGGTATCCTCGTGGTTAATACCAAGGACATCTACTGCAAACTCTCACGTGACATGGTAATAATACAGGTACGCAGTAGGTATCCTCGTGGTTTATACCAAGGACATCTACCGCAAACTCTCACGTGACATGGTCATAATGCAGGTACGAAATAGGTATCCTCGTGGTTTATACCAAGGACATCTATCTCAAATTATCACGTGACGTGGTCATAATGGCACAAAGATTGCATGGAAAGATAACGGTGCGCTGCAGTGATATACTCGGGTTAGTGGAGAGTCTTGATTTATATTCCTAAAAACATCAATCATGACGTCACACCAAATTTCATAGAGAATTCAAACAAAATCTGTCGAATTTATCTCTTTGGTTTTTCACTCAAGAAAACAGAGCATCTTGGGTATTTGTATATTTTCATTATGTCTATCTTGAAAAAGTACACGTGAAATACATGTATATGTATAATCACGGGAAATTCGTGGAGAAAATGCATTGTATGGTTTTGTTATAAATTATCTCACGTTAACCACGGGACTGACATTTTGTTTGGCAAAAGGTTACGTTTTCCGTAACGTCATAGTCAAATATTGACTGTTTCTAACGCCATTGTACAGGATTAGTGATGATTTGCCAACCAAACCGTCAGTCCCTCATTGATTCGAGCTATTTATATCGTGCGGTTAAAGCAGACAGTTACAGAACTAAGGGAGTCAAATAGTCATTTTGATTAATTGATTGACTATTGTTTTGCGTCACTCCACGAATATTTCACGTATATGGTGACGGCATCTGCCTGATGCGGGGCATACAAATTTTGACCTTTGCAACGGACCCATCCGACGCATCCATGCATACCACGACACGGGGTCTAGGTTTTTACTGTCTATTCCGAAAGACAGGACACCGGCATGACCAGAGTGGGACTCGAACCCCGGCCTCCCGATCAGGAGTCCAGCGCGATACCACTAGGCACGCCAGCTTTAGTCATTTTGAAAACACATAATATGAATGAAAGTTAAACAAGACAAATGCAAACCACAAATATAATCTATGTTAATAGAATATTAATGAATTATATATATATATATATATATATATATATATATATATATATATATATATATATATATATATATATATATATATATATATATATATAATATATATATATATATTGTATTTAAATGTTTGCATCTGTACTACTTTCTTGTGTTGTATTTGTTAGGGTAAGGGCTATAGTAATATTGATATAACTTTTGCCCAATTTCATTTCAATGTATTACTGAAATAAGATATTATTAAACTAATCATAAATTCAATGACAGTGTCCAAATTTATTCTACTTTATTATATTTCATGTCTGGACAATTTCACAGCAAATATAATTTTTTCGGAACGAGGGCATATCTATTCAAGGAATTGATTATCTCTTAAGGGATATAAGAGAGGATTTATTATTTACATTACGGTCCGTATTCTTAATGTGAGGATATGGCAGAACACTGAAATTCTGAAGAGAGAGAGAGAGAGAGGCGATCCGGTCTAGACAAGGGTTGTATTTTTACTTATTTTTACTTATTTTACAAGAAAACAGAGGTTTATGCACTACACACGCGTGCATTTTAACTTGTGCAGGATTTCAAAATCAGTATATATACTTCTTAAATAAAAAAAATATGTTCATTGCCAAATGTATTTTGAAACAACAATAGCTATGTTATATGCGTTATACAGAAGTACATAAGCATTGGAAATGACTTGTGTTTACAATGAATCTTAGTATCTCTTGAGCAATTCCGCTTTAATGTACTGCCAACAAAATGACATTAAACATTTTATCCAAGTCAATTCATCACTAGGGATTTAGTCTATATCCACTTTTTATTTATTTATTTATTCATTTCTATCTATTTCTTCAAAACATGCCATGCCGTTTCCATCAAAAACATAACAATAATGATGATTATATCAATTACAATGATGATGATGAGGAGGAGGAGGAGGAGGACGATGACGACGACGACAATGATGATGGCGGCGGTGCTGGTGTTAGGTAGTGATGCTGACGGTGGTGTTGATGATAAGGATGCTGGCGGTGGCAGTATTGTGTGATGTTGGTGGTGGTAGTATTATGTGATGTTGGTGGTGGTGGTGTTGTGTGATGTTGGTGGTAGTAGTATTGTGTGATGTTGGTGGTGGTAGTAGTATTGTGTGATGTTGGTGGTGGTAGTGTTGTGTGATGTTAGTGGTGGTAGTATTATGTGATGTTGGTGGTGGTAGTATTGTGTGATGTCGGTGGTGGTAGTGTTGTGTGATGTTGGTGGTGGTGGTGTTGTGTGATGTTGGTGGTGGTAGTAGTATTGTGTGATGTTGGTGGTGGTAGTATTATGTGATGTTGGTGGTGGTAGTATTGTGTGATGTTGGTAGTGGTAGTGTTGTATGATGTTAGTGGTGGTAGTATTGTGTGATGTTGGTGGTGGTAGTGTTGTGTGATGTTGGTGGTGGTAGTATTGTGTGATGTTGGTAGTGGTAGTGTTGTATGATGTTAGTGGTGGTAGTATTGTGTGATGTTGGTGGTGGTAGTGTTGTGTGATGTTGGTGGTGGTAGTATTGTGTGATGTTGGTGGTGGTAGTGTTGTGTGATGTTGGTGGTGGTAGTAATGTGTGATGTTGGTGGCGGTGGTGTTGATGGTAAGGATGTTAGTGGTGGTAGTATTGTGTGATGTTGGTGGTGGTAGTATTGTGTGATGTTGGTGGTGGTAGTAGTATTGTGTGATGTTGGTGGTGGTATTGTTGTGTGATGTTGGTGGTGGTAGTATTGTGTGATGTTGGTGGTGTTAGTATTATGTGATGTTGGTGGCGGTGGTGTTGATGGTAAGGATGTTGGTGGTGGTAGTGTTGTGTGATGTTGGCGGTGGTAGTAGTATTGTGTGATGTTGGTGATGGTAGTGTTGTGTGATGTTGGTGGTGGTAGTAGTATTGTGTGATGTTGGTGGTGGTAGTGTTGTGTGATGTTGGTGGTGGTAGTAGTATTGTGTGATGTTGGTGGTGGTAGTATTGTGTGATGTTGGTGGTGGTAGTAGTATTGTGTGATGTTGGTGGTGGTAGTATTGTGTGATGTTGGTGGTGGTAGTGTTGTGTGATGTTGGTGGTGGTGGTAGTATTGTGTGATGTTGGTGGTGGTAGTATTGTGTGATGTTGGTGGTGGTAGTATTATGTGATGTTGGTGGTGGTAGTATTGTGTGATGTTGGTGGTGGTAGTGTTGTGTGATGTTAGTGGTGGTAGTATTGTGTGATGTTGGTGGTGGTAGTAATGTGTGATGTTAGTGGTGGTAGTGTTGTGTGATGTTGGCGGTGGTGGTGGTAGTGATGTTTGCGGAGGTATTGATGTTGGCGGTGGCGACAGTTGTGGTAGTGATGTTGGCGGTGATCGTGATGGTGGGAATTATTTTAGCACTGATGGGGGTGGCAGTGATGTTGACCTCCAACATCACTGCCACTACCACAGTAGTGGTAGTGATGTTGGCGGCGGTGGTGGTGGTGGTATTGGCGGTGATGATAATGAATATTTGATCTCTATAGTGACTGAACTCCCATTCTGGGTGAGTAGTCGTTAGTACTTTATGCTATTAATTGCATTTAATATTTTTGTGTTTGTATTGTTAATCAGATCTTCTCTAAAAGTAACATATTTATGGATTTTAGGGTACAACTTTAGTTAGTAATTAAAGCTGATAGATTGTAGAATTTTCAAAGTAGCACTACCAATGAAAATAGAATAAATATGGTATCTTTAAAACTGATTTGACGTCATGTAGAAAATGACTTACTAGTCATCTGTCATTTAACATTGACCTACGCATGCCAGGCCTAGTGATACAAATGACTGATGTACGTACGTGTATTAGTTTACATGATTATTTACTAAATACAAAATACGAGCTCTCTCGGGTGTTGTTGGATCAATTTCAGCACAGAATAAGTGAACGATGAAGTAATCATTTAATTTAGATAGCATTTTCTTATTGATTTGAATTACACGTATTTGTTTATTTATTGCAGATATATTCATAAACACTGAGAATACAATAAAAGGATAGAGTTGTCTCTATTGCTGTGCGTTTTTCATTGATGGAGAAGACAAATGTACCCCGAGAACAATCAGTCCCCACATATGTTTTCCTTCATGCAGGCAGATTAAAGGGTGAACTGAGAGGTAGACTAACAAGTCTTTCCACATGCCATGATCGGGATTTGAACCTAGATTTGTCAGGTGTGAGAGGTTCAGTCATTTACAGAGCGGCGCCTTAACTTCCCCTGGTCCTGAGGCCCTTAGAGGTGAGAGGCTTCAGTCATTTACAGAGCAGCGCCTTAACTTATCCTGGTCCTGAATCCCATAGGGGTGAGAGACTTCAGTCACTTACAGAACAGCGCCTTAACTTACCCTGGTCCCAAGTCCCCTAGAGGTGAGAGGCTTCAGTCACTTACAGAGCAGCGCCTTAACTTACCCGGTCCCAAATCCCCTAGAGGTGAGAGGCTTCAGTCACTTACAGAGCAGCGCCTTAACTTACCCTGGTCCCGAGGCCCTTAGAGGTGAGAGGCTTCAGTCACTCACAGATCAGCGCCTACACTTACCCTGGTCCCGAGTCCCCTAGAGGTGAGAGGCTTCAGTTACTTACAGAACAGCGCCTTAACTTACCCTGGTCCCGAGGCCCCTAGAGGTGAGAGGCTGCAGTCACTTACAGAGCAGCGCCTTAACTTGTCCTGGTCCCGAGTCCCTTAGAGGTGAGAGGCTTCAGTTTCTTACAGAACAGCACCGTAACTTACCCTGGTCCTGAGTCCCCTAGAGATGTGAGGCTTCAGTTACTTACAAAACAGCGCCTTAACTTACCCTGGTCCCGAGTCCCTTAGAGGTGAGAGGCTTCAGTCATTTACAGAGCAGCGCCTTAACTTACCCTGGTCCCGAGTCCCTTAGAGGTGTGAGGCTTCAGTCACTTACAGAACAGCGCCTTAACTTACCCTGGTCCTGAGTCCCCTAGAGGTGTGAGGCTTCAGTCACTTACAGAGCAGCGCCTTAACTTACCCTGGTCCCGATGTCCCTAGAGATGAAAGGCTTCAGTCACTTACAGAACAGCGCCTTAACTTACCCTGGTCCTGAGTCCCCTAGAGGTGTGAGGCTTCAGTTACTTACAGAACAGCGTCTTAACTTACCCTGGTCCTGAGTCCCCTAGAGGTGTGAGGCTTCAGTTACTTACAGAACAGCGTCTTAACTTACCCTGGTCCTGAGTCCCCTAGAGGTGAGAGACTTCAGTCACTTACAGAGCAGCGCCTTAACTTACCCTGGTCCCGAGTCCCTAGAGGTGAGAGGCTTCAGTCATTTACAGAGCAGCGCCTTAACTTACCCTGGTCCTGAGTCCCCTAGAGGTGAGAGACTTCAGTCACTTACAGAGCAGCGCCTTAACTTACCCTGGTCGTGAGTCCCCTAGAGATGAGAGGCTTCAGTCATTTACAGAGCAGCGCCTTAACTTACCCTGGTCCCGAGGTCCCTAGAGGTGAGAGGCTGCAGTGATTCATAGGCTTGTCTCCTCCTTTCTGGTTCTATACATGACATACTACGAGATACATATGTTTAGCTCCCCCTTACTTGCTCTACACATGACATACTACGAGATATGTATATATATATATATGTCTAGTACCCCTTCCTGGCTCTATACATGACATATTACGTGACTGTATGTCTAGCTCTCCCTTTCCAGTCATATACATGACATACTAAGTGATATTTATGTCTAGCCCCCACCCCCACCCTTTCTGTGTCTATACATGACATACTACCAGATATGTAAGTCAATCCCCCCTTTCTGGTTCTATATATGACAACGAGATATGTATGTGTAAACCCCCCCCCCCCCCCAATTTCTGGCTATATGCTTGACAAACTACGAGGTGTATGTGTAGCCCCCCCCCCCCCCTCTTCTTCCCCTTTTTGGCTCTATGCATGACATACTACAAGATATGTATTTCTAAATACATAGAAAAATTCAAAGAAGAAAGTTCATGCTGAAGATATTTTACATACTACGGCACACTGACCAGCTGAGGGGAAGGGAAGTTTGGTCAGAACTCCGTGACTTTTTTTTACTTTATATATAAATATATTATTAAAATCACTGGATGTCTCGACGGAATAGCTATAAAATTCCATAATAATAAAATAGATGAGTTTTACGTCCCTACGACAAAAGTTTATGATTTAAATGACATATTTTTTAAAGACATAATGAAATCGGCGCTTTTAAATTTCCGATGCACTAAATTTTCAGCATTGAAAGTAGATATAATGCATGTGTAATTATAGATATTTAGCTGACCTTGAACTGTATTTTTACCTGTATTATTTATGTACATTTGTATACAGCGTACATCAGTTCTCGACGGAATCTCGGACTATTGTAAGGAGTATTAAGTTTATTGTTACATTTAAAAGTTTTATCCTTTAGAGTGAATGATTGCACTTGTCGCCTTAGCACATTGATATAACCAACTGCAATGTAACGGTCCATTTCTGTTACTGAGTAGGAACAGGTGGATCCAGCAGTACAGCACGCTATAAGTTGACGACTTTGAGTTTGATGGAAAGACTTCTTGCATGGTGATTTGTCATACACCAGAGAGACCTAGCCACCATATAAGAGAATTGGCCTTGGCATAGACACTATATTTGTGAGATGATTTTCGTGTAGCTACCATATAAGACCTTGGAATAGCCACCACATTTATGAGATGGCCTTGACGTAGTCACCATATAAGAGAAATGACCTTGGCATAGCCACTGTATGTGTGAGGTGACTTTGGTGTAGCCCAAATACAAGTGATTATTGTTTTACGTCATTCCAAGGTTATTTCACGTATATGGTTATATATGCCTGATGCATTGCACAGAAATTTATGCCTTGGCAAGCGGACCACTAAAAGCAGTAAGGGATTCTTTATATGACATACCTATATATTGTCAGGGGACCTCGGTTTTCATTGTCTACTTCGAAAGATAGGACATTAGTGTACCTATGGCGGGAGTCGAAGCCTGGACCTTTCGGTTAGATGCCGCACAACTCACCCACTGTGCTACACCATACATGTGAAATGACCGAGGCGTAGCCACCATATTTGTGAGATTATCTAGGTGTAGCGGTTAATAAAAAAAATCTGACCCAGATCTTACCGACATAGCACTTCTTCTATTTCACCTGACGGTTCCCTAATTTCAGACTTTGCTTGACAGGACACAAATACCGGGTGTAGTCAACCTACCAGCAATATGGAGAAGGTTAATCTCCGCGAACACCTCATCTCATTCCCATCAAGCGGAACACGTGTGCTACTAAGTACATTTTTATTCTTCTCGTTTTCTATTTATTAATTTATTCTTTATTTATCAATTTTATGATTATTATGTTTTAATGATTTTCCATGTTCTTCGGCTTCATGATTTTTGCACCACCGAATAGGTTTTTATAACGGTCATCCACGAGTAAATACATTTCACTGAAGGACAAATGTATTGTTTTCTTTTGTTTTTATCATTATTTGTTATCTATCTATTTTTGTTACCTAGTCCCTCCATCAACCACATTATCATACATATGAGTTGGTTCTTATTTTTCCAATGGGCCCATTCGTGCTAAGTTTGTCCAGGGGATTACATGTATCTGTGTATTGACATACACGTACTTTCTGTAGCAAGAAAAAGCTTTTCCGGATTTAAATAACAGAGAATTCATTAAGAAATAGCTGGCTTTTAAAACAAATCATATAAAATTGAGAACAGTTCTCCGTTGTGCACCGCATTTATTTATTTTGTGATACCAAATGTATACCCTTTTATAGTAAGTAAATTTCGGACCAATTTAAGCTATTTGCATAAAACAAAAATAGCTCTTTCTCTTCTCTTTATTGGAGACACAAGCCCGGTCGACATTCTGTACACAATCCGCTAAACTATATATGTCACAATACTCCCTTACCATTGAATTTGGAAATAGTTTGTGCCCGGAGAAGTGACAAGATCACAAAATTTCACTTTATTTCACCATAAGACATTTAATAACACATAAATATACGGCAATATGTAAATACTAACCTTATAGGTAAAACACAATCATTGTTTCTTGTGGTGTGGTCAGGAGTCGGGAATGTCAGCACTTCATCGGATTGTCTCTTCGATACGTCGGTATATTCGGATATTTCCGATCTACACAGGCTTCCTTCCAATCAATGGGAAAGCAATGGAGCGCGGAAAATCATTACATATAAACATCCATGGAGCGGGACCGATTGGACGATTGGAATTTAAATGGCTGACATGCTTAGTGTAGATCCTGTGAATGAGCAGATATAGAGACCATATTGATTACTGATATGGTGTGGTTCTCAGAGGTTCCGATACCAGGACCTATTTAAAAGAAGGTTAGAACCAGGTATATGTCAAAGCAAGAGTGACAGCGGGATGTTAACCATTCACACGTGGACATCTAGTCTCTGTCCTGAGCACTTTGAGTCATGATACACGGAGATCTGGTCTTTGGATTGTGTCCAGGAGACTATGAATAGCCATAATCGGGCACCTGATCTGTGTCCAGGAGGTTATGAGTTGTGATACACCAGCTCCTGGTCTGTGTCCAGGAGGTTATGAGTTGTGATACACCAACTCCTGGTCTGTGTCCAGGAGACTATGAATAGCCATAATTGGGCACCTGATCTGTGTCCAGGAGACTATGAATAGCCATGATCGGGCACCTGATCTGTGTCCAGGAGGTTATGAGTTGTGATACACGGGTACCTGGTCATTGTCCAGAAGACTATGGGTAGTGATACACCAGCTCCTGGTCTGTGTCCAGGAGACTATGGTTAGTGATACACGGACACCTGGTATGTGTCCAGGAGACTATGGGTAGTGATACACGAGCACCTGGTATGTGTCCAGGAGACTATGGGTAGTGATACACGGACACCTGGTATGTGTCCCGGAGTCTATGGGTAGTGATACACGGACACGGTCTGTGTCCCGGAGACTATGGGTAGTGATACACGGACACCTACCCTGTGTCCAGGAGACTATGAGTAATTATACTGGGACACTTGGTCTGTTTCCCAGAGACTTGGGGTAGTGATACACAAACACCTTGTCTGTGTCCAGGAGGCTATGAGTAGTGATACACCGGCACTTGGTCTGTGTCCATGAGACTATGGGTAGTGATACACGGACACCAGATCTGTGTCCAGGAGACTATGGGTAGTGATACACGGACACCTGGTCTGTGTCCAGGAGACTATGGGTAGTGATACATGGACACCTGCCCTGTGTCCAGGAGACTATGAATAGCCATACACGGGTACCTGGTATGTGTCCAGGAGACTATGGGTAGTGATACACAGACACCTGGTATGTGTCCAGGAGACTATGGGTAGTGACACACGGACACCTGGTCTGTGTCCAGGAGACTATGGGTAGTGATACACGAGCACCTGGTCTATCTCCAGGAGACTATGGGTAGTGATACACGGACACCTGACCTGTGTCCAGGAGACTATGGGTAGTGATACACGGACACTTGGTCTGTCCCGAAGACTGTGTGTAGTGATACACGGACACCTTGTCTGTGTCCAGGAGACTATGAGTAGTTATACTAGGGCACCTGGTCGGTGTCCAGGAGACTATGAATAGCCATATATATGCACCTGGTCTGTATCCAGGAGACTATGAGTAGTGATACACGGGTACCTGGTTTGTGCCCTCTATAGGTACATGCACACTAACAGATCTTGCTATATACGGGTAAATGACACGTCAGGTACAAGGACTTCCACGGCAACGTTTTAGCTCACTCGGCAATGCCTTTGCTAGCGACTCTTCATTTACGGATTGGTGTCACAAATTGATTTAATTTTCATTCACAAATAGAAATTAGACATACTGCTTCCATTCTTTTCATTTTGACCTGGTTAACAGAGAAATCAAAGGGTCTTTAATACATGCTTGGACACATTATCTCTACAGAAGTTAATTTACCGTCACTGTTATCTTCAGGATATATCTCGGGCCGTTCTCTTTCGACCTCTGGTGGAATCCTTAGTAGATCCAGGGCGCCTCTCCGGAAACTCAGCTTCTATTCCGTGTGAACGATAGATGAAAGGGCAGTGTATAATAAAGAGCGAAGGTCCCGTGATTAGTAACTAAGAAAAAAAAATCCCCAAAAACAAAAACACTCAACGCTGCGGCATTGATATGACAACTGGACAATAGCTGTTCTCTAAAGTGTTGTTGTGAAGTTGACGCTTCCCCCTTCCCACCCTATTTTGGGATGAGCCAGTAATTCACAATTGTAAGTAATTATTTAATTATTGCAGTACACCACATGGTATTGAATTTAAATGGCTTAATAATGTAAAAAATATTTTGGAAAATCGTGGTTTATCTTATTTATGGAATACTGATGCTCCTTTTAACCGATTATTTATTAAAAATCATGTAAAACAAATTTTAAAAGATCAGTTTCAGCAGACATGGGAGATGAATTGTAATAATTCATCAAAGGGTCTAACATACATATTGTTTACAAAAAATATTTTTGAATGTCAAAATTATATTAGATCTGCTCTTTGTAATTACAAGAAAATTATCCTTGCCAGATTTCGCTGCACTAACCATCGATTACCAATTGAAACAGGTAGATGGCAAAATATAGAAAGACGAAATAGAATATGTACATACTGCAATTCTGATATTGGTGATGAATTTCATTATATCTTCAATTGTATATTGCTTAATGATTTAAGACATTTATTAATTCCAAATTATTACCGAAACCGTCCAAATGTTATTAAATTTCATGATTTATTTGCCTAAAAAAATACTCAGTTACTTCAAAACCTCGCAACCTTTATTACATTTCTTAATAAGAGAGTTAACCCTCCTGGTTAATGTCCTTATACCTTGTATACATTTATTGTACAATATACATGTATATTAATATTTATTTTATGAACTTCTTATTATTTATAATGTTACATATATTCACGCATGCTATATGATTTAATGTGATCATTGTTTATTTATATATTCTCAATGTTGTTTACAACAAAGAGATTGAAATAAACTTTGAGAAACTTTGGTACATGTAACAAAGTTTAGTTAAGTTTATTGTACCTTTAGTCTTACGACTAGTCAGCATGAAATACAAATACATCAATACAATATTCACAGCACACACACACACACACACACACACACACACACACACACACACACACATATATATATACCGGTATATAATACAATTGGAAATCAAGTAGAGTGTTATATGGAGGTGTAGACAGCATTCAAATGCCAGATCTTAATTTTAAAGCCTTAATTAAACATTTTGATAATTTACATAACGCTTTCTTGTTTTTAATTGAAAGCAACTGTACCAATTTAAATGTTGATGGTCTATTGTAATAATATCGTCTAATATACAAATATCGTAAATCGTTATAAAATGGGCATATCAAAATAAAATGAAACTCATCTTCTATTTCATTTAAACTACATTTTAGACAAACACGTTCTCTTCTAGCTACATTAGTATATCTCCGCTTTTCGATGTTAGGGTCATGAGCAGATAATCTAAATTTGGACAAAATATACTTGAAGACATCTGGTAAAGGTTTTCTTAAATAGTATTGCATGAAAAATGTATCAGGTAGGTATTTATCCAAAAAACGTTTTGGAGATTGTTCAAAGTAGCCATTCATTTCCTGGATAAAAGCATCAGTCAAACGTATTTTACACTTATTTAAAAACAATTCTTTGCATACCAAGATTCTGTCATCCAAACATATCCAAGGCCAATACATTTATTTAGTTATTGCAGTACACCACACGGATACATGTAACAAACAAAGAATGGGGTTTGTAATATATATATTCTATTATCAGTGGTTAGGTGAATGTTAATTTTTAATGCAAAAACTGGGCGAGCCCTTCCAGCCACTTTCATAGCATATGTTCCAAACCAAATCCTCAGGAAAATGCATCATGTGAAGATTTCAGTGAACATATATAATGCATGAGATCTACCGAATGTCAGATATGCCATCTATAGCTGGCCCAGAGTTCAGTAGCAATTTACAGACTTGGTGCAATAGCCGACAGCTTGTGTTACAGTGAAGCGAGACGCGTTAACCGTATATGTCAGCTGTGCCATCTATAGCTGGTCCAGAGTCCAGTAGCAATTTAGAGACTTGGTGCAGTAGCCGACAGCTTGGGTTACAGTGAAGCGAGACGCGTTTACCGTATATGTCAGCTGTGCCATCTATAGCTGGTCCAGAGTCCAGTAGCAATTTAGAGACTTGGTGCAATAGCCGACAGCTTGGGTTACAGTGAAGCGTGACACGTTTACCGTATATGTCAGCTGTGCCATCTAACGCTGGTCCAGAGTCCAGTAGCAATTTAGAGACTTGGTGCAATAGCCAACAGCCTGGGTTACAGTGAAGCGAGCCACGTTTACCGTATATGTCAGATATGCCATCTATAGCTGGTCCAGAGTCCAGTAGCAATTTAGAGACTTGGTGTCTGTAGCCAATAGCCCCAAATTGTATCATTGTTTGAAATGACGGTTGATGAAATCGACGTTAAACCGCAACCCCCCCCCCCCCCAAAAAAAACAAAACAAAACAAAACAAAACAAAACAAAACAGACCAGTTCATGACTCCCTTTAAACATGGCATTAGAGGCGTTAACAAAACATAAAACCATTAGAGGAATTACTGGACGGTCGATTTAACGGATTGCATAAACACATTATAATATAAATCAAAGGAATGTAAACATGGATATACTTAATCCATCTAATAGTACCTGATTAATCCACCTAATAATACTTACTCACGGTTGTTTATTCTTTTCAAAAGTACCACCGACCCATTCGAGAAACTAAATCAATTATAAACTGCAATATTTCAGAGCCGTAGGAACCGGAGGGGAGGGGGAGTGGCACTTTTTGCCAATCACGGATTTATTTGTTTGGGTTTTTTTTCTTTTTTTTTTCTTTTTTTTTTTACTATGTTACGAAATGCATGGTATGGCCCCACATTTGAAATGCTTCTTAGTATTTATTTTTTATATTTATGAGATATAACGAGTTAATTTGCTGTTACTTTCAGCAGTTTGTCCGCGACATGGAAGTGAGAAAGAGTACTTCGAATTTAGCATAATGGTACAAACAGAGCAGTAGAGCGTGGTTGACCAATCAGCTTCCTATTGATCAGTCTCCCGTGTTAATGGACAATAAATACATCAGGTATGCAATTCATAGTGTCTGTCCAAGCACCGTTAGCCTTCTTCATAGTGCCTGTTCAAGCACCGTTAGCCTTCTTCACAGTGTCTGTCTAAGCACCGTTAGCCTTCTTCATAGTGTCTGTCCAAACACCGTTAGCCTTCTTCATAGTCTGTCCAAGCACCGTTAGCCTTCTTCATAGTGTCTGTCCAAGCACCGTTAGCCTTCTTCATAGTGTCTGTCCAAGCACCGTTAGCCTTCTTCATAGTCTGTCCAAGCACCGTTAGCCTTCTTCATAGTCTGTCCAAGCACCGTTAGCCTTCTTCATAGTGTCTGTCCAAGCACCGTTAGCCTTCTTCATAGTGTCTGTCCAAGCACCGTCAGCCTTAGCCTTCTTCATAGTTTTAATTTCATCTCGAACAAGAAACTTCGGTCTGCATCTCACATTAGCTAAACAAGTGGTAAACGAGGCCTTATATGAGACACCAAAAACGGAGGACATTCTCAGGAATAAAATATTACATGTTATGATCACAGTACTAAATACAAAACTGAAAGATGTGACTTTTTAACATGGAAGGTGTTTACTCCTGCCAGGTCTGGTCATACCTCAGACCTCTATGAACGTCGTGATGCGCCAGATGTACCACAATGGCATATCATCTACTACCTTCGTATTTTACATTAAGAGCATTGCTTGCATTAAATGCACTACGATCATTAATACATCGATCTCAAATCGCACTCTATTGGTGCCTTATTGCTCTTTATCGTCGTTCTCAATCCCCCTCTTACAGCAGTCTAAAGACATTGCCAACAAGTGTCAGCAGGTGAAACTGCTACAGGCAGAGGTAACAAGTGATTACTAGACTGGGACTCTAATCCACGTCTCCAGAAAATTGTACGGATAACGACCTGGTCAATGACCCAGTCTGCCATAAAATCATTGGTGAAATGAAACCCGAAATAACCCGAACAATAGCTTTCATCCGACTAATCACGTGGTATTATGGGTGATGACCCTGGTGTTATAAGCGGATTGCTCATTTCCACAAAAGTCACCAGTGTCCGTAATGAAATTGACCTTCAAGTGCAATAGCTCTTTAACTTTGTACACAAAGGCTACATATAGTATTTTTATACTGGTACGGATATTCCTCTCCACACATTTACTATTGTATCTATCACATGTCAGAGATGTCCACCTTTATAATGGTGGCACCCAGTACAGCTATACAATGTGAACATACGATAGGGAAGCAGTGTTGCTCTCCACCAACGCAGTGTACCATGACCTGAGGTCTCGGTCTGCACCATGACCCGAGGGCTCGGTCTGCACCGTGACCTGAGGGCTCGGTCTGCACAATGACCTGAGGCCTCGGTCTGTACCGAGACATTAGGCTTCAGTCTGTACCGTGACCTGAGGTCTTGGTCTGTGTCGTGACCTGAGGTCTCGGTCTGTACTGTGACCTGACGTCTCGGTTTGTATTGCTTCCTATGAAGAAACAAACAAGTGCTCCCAAAGATTCAGACACCCAACCTTCCCACCATGAGCTGACCGCCATGACCCATGACGACTACTCGGCTTAATCTCATAAATAATAAATAAATACATCAACAACTCTGCTTGCTGAACACATCGGTTTTATTAGGACATGCATTTCATATCATACGAACATGTTAACATATCTTCTGTTTCATAAATAAATTCTAACCTACGTTAAAAATTTTATTCTTTATTTATACATTTGGCATACACCTCATACATTCAAATCATTCATGTATGATTATTACAATCATGATAAAATCTGAAGAAAAACATACAGAAAAAAAAACCATAAAAAGAACACATAGAAGAAGGAAGGAAGCGGACATTGTACAAAACAGAATTCAGATTAAGAAAGTCAATGGTTTGAATGAAATGTTGACTCGCTTGTGCGAATATTTATACTCCTGCATTTACTTGAATAGATATACAAGTGCTGATAACTGAAATTCGATTTTACTGATCTGAAAGTCAACACTCTCGTGTCCATTAAATACTAAAAATTTTTCTGTGTATAAAACTTTCATAATGACTCCTGAATTTTAAGTCGGCAATACGACCAACGTCTCGATAGCTGATACTCATGTTCCCCAACGAGCAATGTTCATTTTGTCCTTGACGGTACCTATACATGAAGGAAATGTATTTATGAAACACTATGTCTTAAGTGGCAACAAAAGTCTTCCTGGGTACTGAATGGGTGATATCATTTAAATCTCTCGTGGCAAATTTGAATTATTGTGAGACAGAGACAATAATTATATGCCTAGATAAAGGCTAATTTTAGCAAACAAAGTACCATAACTCTGCGATAACCAGACAGAATTTGTTCAAAAATGAAAACGGCCTTCCTTATGGTCTGATTTTAAATGTTATGTTATCAATTAAATCCTTCAAGGCTAACTTGAGAGACTTCAAAACAGAAAGTGCCGACACAACATTTTGGAATAAAGGTCACAGTCAAGGTTATTTATCTGGTGTTCAACATTTGAATGTCAATAAACCCAAATGAAATACAGTTAAAACAAAACGGAAATATAGTGGAATGATCTTAAAATGCGAGAATCTTAAGGATTCAAAGATATTCTGTACAGTCCTTGTTTTTAAAACAAATAAGTACATGTATATCTTAAGTCATACTACATCCTGTACATGGTAATGACCCTTGAAATGCCCCTTCCCTCCCAAAGAGTAACAACAAAACATGAAAACAGTGATAGAGACAAAAGGACTTTGGCTACACACGCCGACTTGAACAATAAAAATTATTTCATTATCGCATTATATACCAACTATTGTCATCCAGTCAAGCCCACTTATAGAAAAATAAAGGATAATTACTGAGAAGTATTGATAACAAAGTATACATAGGCTGGATGACATGCTTAATGACATAAGCTGGTTGTTGGCCAGTAGACATAACAAGAAGTAAGTAAGATTAACAGATTTTTTTTTTATCAAAATATTGTTTGATAATAACTACATATAAATTTTATATCAACAGAAACAATTCCTGGAATCTCATTGTCAACAGAATACTGTGCTTAACATCCATGTGTAATAAAACACATCAAGCATGTGGAAAACGAGACTAATGTGAGATGTGATATTGCACATGGTCTCTATATAACAATGAACACAATATAACTTTATAGTGTATGTGCATATCTGTAAACAATGACTGCTAATCATTATAGGTGGGGATACAAATGTCCTGCAGAGCTTATTCACAGTGTCAGAGTCTTCAGCTCCTTTCTAAACACTTCATATTTTACAAACACTACACGTCGACTTCTATCAGCACATCATTTTCTCACATCAGAACAACACCTCTATCGTAGATATCATCCTTGATTGAGCTACTGTGACAGTTTTAGCTGCAGTTTATTTTCTATGATTTACTGTTGGGATATTTGTTTTGGTGTAGTAAACTTATTTCCTGCGTAGTCTTTTGCTGCGTGATTCTTCAGAAGAAGATGAAACCTGAGTCCGTTTTTTCCCTGTTACTTGGCCAGTCAATCTACAATGCATAAGATTTTATTCTGAGGATACCTAGGAATATAACATATACACACGACATACCTAGGAATGTAATATATATACACACGACATACCTAGGAATATGATATATATACACAGCATACCTAGGAATATGATATATATACACGACATACCTAGGAATATAACATATACACACAACATACCTAGGAATATGATATATATACACAGCATACCTAGGAATATAATATATACACACAGCATACCTAGGAATATAATATATACACACAGCATACCTAGGAATATGATATATATACACAGCATACCTAGCAATAAAATTTATACACACGACATACCTAGGAATATAATATATACACACAGCATACCTAGGAATATAATATATACACACAGCATACCTAGGAATATAACATGTACACACAGCATACCTAGGAATATAATATATACACACGGCATACCTAGGACAGAGAATTGTTACACTACAATGTCCATGTACAAGATTCAATTTCTATGAAAACGATGGAATACAATACATGTATAAACATGTTACTATAAGAACACAGAACATCTGATCAGTTATTTAACAAACAGGATTCCAAAATCCACATTTTGGTGACACCGTAATAACAATATCATCAATGGCAGAATGTGACCGACATACCAGCTATTAGTAGATGTTCAGTTTGCACATATAGTTATTTATATTAGAGACAGGAATGACCTTTACCTTGCCATGATAGAATTGACCTCTGAGGGGCAGTAATCCTGAAGGTTTGGGGATGGTGTATCCGAGAGCTGAGCTGCAATGAATTCGGGCTTAACACATATCACATCTGACTGCACCAAACATTTCAAGCAATCCTGTAAAAAGATTAGAGAAAAACTTCATTTAATTCATTACGCACGGTCAGCTACAAGAAATATGTTTACTGTAATCATATTGTTTAACAATACATTATTAATGTCTTGTTTTATCGCTATACTAGCAGCCTGTGCTAAGTGGCACAGTACTTCAGGTGACCTATGACCTGAAGCAGGTATCCTGATACAGTGATACATCCTGATGACCAGCTACAGCTACAGGTAATTGGGGCATAAATGTATACTGACTAAGGAATACTGTAAAAATATGACCTTGACACATTACCATCATCAACAACAATCAGTTAGGGCTTACACTTATATAGACTAAGAATCACAGTCAAAGTCTGACCTTGACACATTACAATGACTAAATACGGCTAGTTGAGGCTTAAATGTATATACACTAAGGATCAATGTAAAAGTCTGACCTTAACACATTACCAAGACTTACTATGGCTAGTTAAGGCTTAAATGTATATAGACTATGGATCACTGTCCAAGTCTGACCTTGACACATTACAATGACTAACTATGGCTAGTTAGGGCTTAAATGTATATAGACTAAGAATCACAGTCAAAGTCTGACCTTGACACATTACAATGACTAAATACGGCTAGTTGAGGCTTAAATGTATATACACTAAGGATCAATGTAAAAGTCTGACCTTAACACATTACCAAGACTTACTATGGCTAGTTAAGGCTTAAATGTATATAGACTATGGATCACTGTCCAAGTCTGACCTTGACACATTACAATGACTAACTATGGCTAGTTAGGGCTTAAATGTATATAGACTAAGGATCACTTTCTCAGTCTGACGCTGACACATTATATGTACCATGACTTACAAAGTTAGTTAAATCTTACATGCATATACACTAATGATCACTGTCAACATCTGACCTTGACACATTATCATGACTTTCTATGGATGCTTAAGGCTTAAATGTATATAGACCAAGGATCACTGTCAACATCTGACCTTGACACATTACAATGACTTACTATGGCTAGTTAAGGCTTACATGTATATACACTAAGATTCACTGTCAAAGTCTGACCTTGACACATTACAATGACTTACTATAGCTAGTTAAAGGCTTAAATGTATACAGACTAAGGATCACTGTCAAAGTTTGACCTTGACAAATTACAATGACTTACTAGAACAGTGGTGCTTCATTTTAGTGTACAATGTAAGTCCTTACCTCAGATAGTGGTGCTTTATTGAGATCTAGGAAGGCATGAGTCGCAGAAACTTTTCCTGTGAATGGGGGTCTGAAATAGTTAAAAAATAACGTTACTGAACCTAAAAACCACATTACTCACAAACTTGATAACATGTTCAGAATATCCATCATTTGCCATATTTTAAGTCATACATTACAATGATTGCTGTTCATTTCAAACTATGACACTGACAAATTCAAAAATGGCCCCAGTGATAGGCATTCTGACAAACTTGGGAAAATATTCCCCAAGTCTCATAGCTACATAATGACAAATCTATAAAATAAAAAAAATTGAAAGGTGTGTATTTCTGTGCTTTATCCTAACATTATGCATAGATTTACAAATATCTCATCTCATTGACTTACATAATATCAAGCTATGGAATGTATTAGACAGTGATTTAATCCTTTTATTTAAGTCCAGAAAAGCCTGAAGTCCCGACAGTCTTTAACAACAAAGCCGATTAGTAATGATGAGCAATCGGAAAAATTTTACTATCGATTGTCAGAACACTATCGGAGGCCAACTATCGATTAATTATCAGGACCATCAAAATTATAAGAATCATATTCCAAACCAGTGAAATGCCATTCATGTTGTGACCTTTCAAACAAATCATGGCATTTCAAGTAGATTGAAAAGATCCTGGCAAAGCATCACAACAGCAATAAAAATAAAGTACCATTGGGAGCACGGACAGAACCTTAGCAAGCTAGAGGTGAGACCAGTGGGCCACTTCACAAAGAATCATACGTACCATATTTCATGTACGTACAAAAACATTTCCTTAAGACTTCAGGAATTTTTTTGTATGTACGTAAAATATTGTCCGTATGATTCTTCATGAAACAGCTTACAGGTGCCCCAGAGGAGTAAGGGTCTCATGTGTTTTTTTACATACACGGTAAACTGCCCGTGTCATGTCCAAGTTCTCTTTTGTTGGCAGCCCCTCTAGCTTTTTGTAAAATCCAAAATATTGCCAGACGCTTGATTTGGTAACGCCGGGGCATGGATATATTGTTTTGTCATCGTTGTTATTGTTATCGATGACTTCTATCGATGCCATTTTTATTGTGGCCTTTTGCATGTAACAAATTCAATCCCAGTCACTTCTAATTCAAGGGACAATCGATAGTCAATTTTACTCTCAATTATCGAAAATCAAGGGGTTTTCAGTGATTGACTATTGAAAGTCGGCCACTATCATCACATCACTACCGATTAGTTTGAAAATTGAAAAGGGTCTTCCTTTGTTTTATCCTAATATCATGTATTAAATTTATGAAAAGCCTCAAGAGAAATCTTAAGGTATTAAGTGTCATACAAGTGCTGACAGACAGATGGATGAACATACATACACTCATTTGGTAAACTTGTATCAAGCTATTGCATGAATGAGACAGTGATGTAATCCTTTAATCACTAAAATGTCCAAATAAGGCAAATTTTGAAATAAAGGTCACAGGTTACAGTCAATGTCACAAGGTCCATGATCTTTGAGTAATTTGAAAGGGCTTTTATTAGTGGAGTATACATGCCAAATATGAAGTCTTATTTCTCGCAGTTCAAAAGTTATGGTGAATGTCAAAGTTGACAACAGACAGACAGACAAAACAAAAACAGTATGTCCCCGATCTATCGACATGGAGGCATAAAAATTCCAAGTCCCATAACTCTGTAACAATAGTGCCGATAATTCTGAAAATCAAAAGGGGTCTTGCTCTGCCTTATCTCGATATCATGTATCAAATCTATGAAAATCTTCAAGAGGAAACTTACGTTATGTACCATAGAAAATGCTGATGAACAGACAGACGTGTGGATGAACAGACAGACAGGTGGACAGACAGACAGGTGGATGGATGGACAGACAGATGGAGGGACTGACAGACAGAATGATTACTATAGGTCTTCTGCTACATCGCAATGCCCTAATAATGACCACATCAAAATATGATGACAACAATAGCTTTGAGAGACAGACATTTCAACCTTTGTAGCAGATCAACTATTTTCATAAATGCCTGCCAAGAGCATAAGTTTATAAATTTCTCCCTGAGAGTCACCAGACCTCAATGTGAATACAGGCCACATCTTAGACTCCTAGATACAATAATTAAGATTGAAATGTTCCATCCAAGTATTACATATTACATAGATGAGATCATAACTGTGATTCTTACTTTTTATTGAGCACCGTGGCACCTCCTGCCTGGAGAAGTCTTTTGAAGTTGTCTTCTTTCTTTTTATCTGTGCAGAGAATAACTTTCCAACCACTGAAGGCACCGGGACAAGAGGAATGCTATAATAAGCAATAGATACACATTGTACTAATGCTACATGACAAGTCAAAATGGTAAAAGTTAATACATGTTGTATCACCAAAGAACTACAGATTATGTGTATACATGTACTTCTCATAAAGGCAGACATAAGATAAGAGACAGTTCTGGAAGCAACCACATATTACTGTTATCATATTAGAGTGACAAGTGATATCTGTTGAATATACATGTCATCCTGAGATAGTGACAAGTGATATGTGTTGACTGTTGAATGAACATAATTATCATCCTGAGACAGTGAAACCGGAGGTTTGATAGACATAAAACATGATGTATTTGTGAAACCCTGGTGGCAACAAAAAGAAATAAATTATGGTATCAATGGAAAAGTCTTGCTACAAGGAACACATGTGTGAAATATGAAAGCACTGGCCGGTGTGGTTCAATAATTATGTACAACAATAAATTTGTCCATAAAAACCAGACAAAAGAAATAAATAAGCTCCCAATCTATAATTTACATATAAAGATGATGGATCAGTGACCATTAAGTGTCACTATGCTTCCTTGAGTGTTGCTATGATTTGCAGACAACAAAACAAGGCCAAAAAGCATTAATAGTAATCTGAGCACTAAACATTCCTGATATAAAGAATGACAGAAAGCGACAGACTCTGAACCTAAAACACAGAGGCCTGAGCATCTACTCTAAGGGCTCTAATGGTCACCCGAACACTATGCACTGCCTGATATACAGAATAAAGTAATAGAACCTGAGCATCTACTATAAGGGCTCTAATGGTCACCTGAACACTATGCACTGCCTGATATACAGAATAAAGTAATAGAACCTGAGCATCTACTATAAGGGCTCTAATGGTCACCTGAACACTATGCACTACCTGATATACAGAATAAAGTGATAGAACCTGAGCATCTACTCTAAGGGCTCTAATGGTCACCTGAACACTATGCACTGCCTGATATACAGAATACAGTGATAGAACCTGAGCATCTACTCTAAGGGCTCTAATGGTCACCTGAACACTATACACTGCCTGATATACAGAATAAAGTGATAGAACCTGAGCATCTACTATAAGGGCTCTAATGGTCACCTGAACACTATACACTGCCTGATATACAGAATAAAGTGATAGAACCTGAGCATCTACTCTAAGGGCTCTAATGGTCACCTGAACACTATGCACTGCCTGATATACAGAATAAAGTGATAGAACCTGAGCATCTACTCTAAGGGCTCTAATGGTCACCTGAACACTATACACTGCCTGATATACAGAATAAAGTGATAGAACCTGAGCATCTACTCTAAGGGCTCTAATGGTCACCTGAACACTATGCACTGCCTGATATACAGAATAAAGTGATAGAACCTGAGCATCTACTCTAAGGGCTCTAATGGTCACCTGAACACTATGCACTGCCTGATATACAGAATAAAGTGATAGAACCTGAGCATCTACTCTAAGGGCTCTAATGGTCACCTGAACACTATACACTGCCTGATATACAGAATAAAGTGATAGAACCTGAGCATCTACTCTAAGGGCTCTAATGGTCACCTGAACACTATGCACTGCCTGATATACAGAATAAAGTGATAGAAGCTGAGCATCTACTATAAGGGCTCTAATGGTCACCTGAACACTATACACTGCCTGATATACAGAATAAAGTGATAGAACCTGAGCATCTACTCTAAGGGCTCTAATGGTCACCTGAACACTATACACTGCCTGATATACAGAATAAAGTGATAGAAGCTGAGCACCTACTCTAAGGGCTCTAATGGTCACCTGAACACTATACACTGCCTGATATACAGAATAAAGTGATAGAAGCTGAGCATCTACTCTAAGGGCTCTAATGGTCACCTGAACACTATGCACTGCCTGATATACAGAATAAAGTGATAGAAGCTGAGCATCTACTCTAAGGGCTCTAATGGTCACCTGAACACTATGCACTGCCTGATATACAGAATAAAGTGATAGAAGCTGAGCATCTACTCTAAGGGCTCTAATGGTCACCTGAACACTATACACTGCCTGATATACAGAATAAAGTGATAGAAGCTGAGCATCTACTCTAAGGGCTCTTATGGTCACCTGAACACTATACACTGCCTGATATACAGAATAAAGTGATAGAAGCTGAGAATCTACTGTAAGGGCTGTAATGGTCACCTGAACACTATGCACTGCCTGATATACAGAATAAAGTGATAGAAGCTGAGCACCTACTCTAAGGGCTCTAATGGTCACCTGAACACTATACACTACCTGATATACAGAATAAAGTGATAGAAGCTGAGCATCTACTCTAAGGGCTCTAATGGTCACCTGAACACTATACACTGCCTGATATACAGAATAAAGTGATAGAACCTGAGCATTTACTATAAGGGCTCTAATGGTCACCTGAACACTATGCACTGCCTGATATACAGAATAAAGTGATAGAAGCTGAGCACCTACTCTAAGGGCTCTAATGGTCACCTGAACACTATACACTGCCTGATATACAGAATAAAGTGATAGAAGCTGAGCATCTACTCTAAGGGCTCTAATGGTCACCTGAACACTATACACTACCTGATATACAGAATAAAGTGATAGAACCTGAGCATCTACTCTAAGGGCTCTAATGGTCACCTGAACACTATGCACTGCCTGATATACAGAATAAAGTGATAGAACCTGAGCATCTACTCTAAGGGCTCTAATGGTCACCTGAACACTATATACTGCCTGATATACAGAATAAAGTGATAGAACCTGAGCATCTACTCTAAGGGCTCTTATGGTCACCTGAACACTATATACTGCCTGATATACAGAATAAAGTGATAGAACCTGAGCATCTACTCTAAGGGCTCTTATGGTCACCTGAACACTATATACTGCCTGATATACAGAATAAAGTGATAGAACCTGAGCATCTACTCTAAGGGCTCTTATGGTCACCTGAACACTATATACTGCCTGATATACAGAATAAAGTGATAGAACCTGAGCATCTACTCTAAGGGCTCTTATGGTCACCTGAACACTATACACTGCCTGATATACAGAATAAAGTGATAGAACCTGAGCATCTACTCTAAGGGCTCTTATGGTCACCTGAACACTATATACTGCCTGATATACAGAATAAAGTGATAGAACCTGAGCATCTACTCTAAGGGCTCTTATGGTCACCTGAACACTATACACTGCGTGATATACAGAATAAAGTGATAGAACCTGAGCATCTACTATAAGGGCTCTAATGGTCACCTGAACACTATACACTGCCTGATATACAGAATAAAGTGATAGAACCTGAGCATCTACTCTAAGGGCTCTTATGGTCACCTGAACACTATACACTGCCTGATATACAGAATAAAGTGATAGAAGCTGAGCATCTACTCTAAGGGCTCTAATGGTCACCTGAACACTATACACTACCTGATATACAGAATAAAGTGATAGAAGCTGAGCATCTACTCTAAGGGCTGTAATGGTCACCTGAACACTATGCACTACCTGATATACAGAATACAGTGATAGAACCTGAGCATCTACTATAAGGGCTCTAATGGTCACCTGAACACTATACACTACCTGATATACAGAATAAAGTGATAGAACCTGAGCATCTACTCTAAGGGCTCTAATGGTCACCTGAACACTATGCACTACCTGATATACAGAATAAAGTGATAGAAGCTGAGCATCTACTCTAAGGGCTCTAATGGTCACCTGAACACTATACACTGCCTGATATACAGAATAAAGTGATAGAACCTGAGCATCTACTATAAGGGCTCTAATGGTCACCCGAACACTATGCACTGCCTGATATACAGAATAAAGTGATAGAACCTGAGCATCTACTCTAAGGGCTCTAATGGTCACCCGAACACTATGCACTGCCTGATATACAGAATAAAGTGATAGAAGCTGAGCATCTACTCTAAGGGCTCTAATGGTCACCCGAACACTATGCACTGCCTGATATACAGAATAAAGTGATAGAAGCTGAGCATCTACTCTAAGGGCTCTAATGGTCACCTGAACACTATACACTGCCTGATATACAGAATAAAGTGATAGAACCTGAGCATCTACTGTAAGGGCTCTAATGGTCACCTGAACACTATACACTGCCTGATATACAGAATAAAGTGATAGAAGCTGAGCATCTACTCTAAGGGCTCTAATGGTCACCTGAACACTATACACTGCCTGATATACAGAATAAAGTGATAGAAGCTGAGCATCTACTCTAAGGGCTCTAATGGTCACCTGAACACTATACACTGCCTGATACACAGAATAAAGTGATAGAACCTGAGCATCTACTCTAAGGGCTCTAATGGTCACCTGAACACTATGCACTGCCTGATATACAGAATAAAGTGATAGAAGCTGAGCATCTACTCTAAGGGCTCTAATGGTCACCTGAACACTATGCACTGCCCGATATACAGAATAAAGTGATAGAACCTGAGCATCTACTATAAGGGCTCTAATGGTCACCTGAACACTATGCACTGCCCGATATACAGAATAAAGTGATAGAACCTGAGCATCTACTATAAGGGCTCTAATGGTCACCTGAACACTATGCACTGCCCGATATACAGAATAAAGTGATAGAACCTGAGCATCTACTCTAAGGGCTCTAATGGTCACCTGAACACTATGCACTGCCCGATATACAGAATAAAGTGATAGAACCTGAGCATCTACTGTAAGGGCTCTAATGGTCACCTGAACACTATACACTGCCTGATATACAGAATAAAGTGATAGAACCTGAGCATCTACTCTAAGAGCTCTAATGGTCACCTGAACACTATGCACCGCCTGATATACAGAATAAAGTGATAGAAGCTGAGCATCTACTATAAGGGCTCTAATGGTCAGCTGAACACTATACACTGCCTGATATACAGAATAAAGTGACAGAAGCTGAGCATTTACTCTAAGGGCTCTAATGGTCACCTGAACACTATGCACTGCCTGATATACAGAATAAAGTGATAGAAGCTGAGCATCTACTCTAAGGGCTCTAATGGTCACCTGAACACTATGTACTGCCTGATATACAGAATAAAGTGATAGAAGCTGAGCATCTACTCTAAGGGCTCTAATGGTCACCTGAACACTATACACTACCTGATATACAGAATAAAGTGATAGAACCTGAACACTTCCTCTCTGGGCTTAAGAGATCAAGAGAGTACTATGCAAATCCAGATGTATTGAATAAAGAAATGAAACCTGAAAACCTCAAAGGAATCATACAATTTATAATTTTCATGAAGCTGTTCACACTCTTTCTAAATATGCATTAAGTTTTCTTCCATAATCAGCAGATGGTAAGATTTTTATTTACACATTAATGCATTTATCCTTCATTACCATCGTAATTCTGAGCCCTGCCCCTAGAGTCATGACATTTACATATTTGATTGACAAATTACCTTTTACCTCCCTCTATCCAGACAATGCTTCACATTTATTTATATAATGGTTATGTATACAATATGCATCTCTGTGTATTATTCTGGGTAATACTAGATACAGACAGAATTCTGCAACGTAATGTACATGGAATCTTGACTGCTTGTGTATATTTGATGCCAGCCTACCTGTGAGTTTTTGTTCATTAGATTTGATACCAGCCTACCGGTGAGTTTCTGTTCATGGGATTTGATACCAGCCTACCTGTGAGTTTCTGTTCATGGGATTTGATACCACCCTACCTGTGAGTTTCTGTTCATGGGATTTGATACCAGCCTACCTGTGAGTTTCTGTTCATGGGATTTGATACAAGCCGGTGTGGCCTAGTGGATAAGGTGCTCGGCTCGTGATCGAGAGGTCGCGGGTTCGACTCCCGCCCGGGGCACACCGGTGTTCTGTCTTTCGGATGAGACAGTAAAAACCGAGGTCCCGTGTCACGGTAGGCGTGGCACGTAAAAGATCCCTCACTGCTTCGGGTGGGTCCGTTGCAAAGGTCCAAATTTGTATGCAATGCATCAGGCAGATGCCGTCACCATATACGTGAAATATTCGTGGAGTGACGTAAAACAATAATCAAAAAAAAAAAAAAAAAAAAGGGATTTGATACCAGCCTACCTGTGAGTTTCTGTTCATGGGATTTGATACCACCCTACCTGTGAGTTTTGCTGGATTTGGACTCTCCAGTTATGAGTTGCCATGACTAATTTCTTTTCATGAGATTTGATGCCAGCCTACCTGTGAGTTTTGCTGGATTTGGACTCTCCAGTTATAAGCTGCCATGGCTAATTTCTGTTCATGAGGTTTGAGATCTTTGACCAAGCCCCTTGTACCTTCTCCTCCCCACTCATAAAACTCTTCCTAAAAAGAACACACATAATACAAAAGCACCATAAAATGGTCCTTCAAGTGATCTAGACAATAGTTGTGCGAAACAGTGATAAACACTTGCTTGCTTTGAGACCAAGATGAAAATGTAAGCTGATTTTCCAATCCCTCACTTCATAAAGGACAAGTTTCATTACACCCCTAAATTGGCCTTAAATGATATATATATCCTATCAAAATTTTGTAGTCAGTGTATAGATTTGACATGTGATTAAGAAGATAAATTTCACCAAAACCTCCTGAAAATTGAGATTTTTGGCAAATTTGAATGAAATAGTAACAAGTAGATTACCAAACTATAAACAAATATAGCATATAAAAAATTAAGTCAAATTTGTGCTCTTTATTCAATAATTTGGTAAAGAAAAATTCAAATGTGAGTATTTCTTTGGGTATTTTGTATATCTATGCCAATTTGTGGCATCTTTATAATGTCATACAGATGTTAGATGACATTATTATATGAAAACTGTATTCATGAATAATTATTGGAAGGTATCCCAAAAATACATATAAATTAATCTTTTAGCAAAGTCTAATTATTGAGAACAAGAGCAACACCTAGCGTGGCATAATACGCCCGTCGCTTAATTCGGACAGTATCAATTCGCATTTGGCATGATTTTCATGAAAAACATCTGACGTTTACTAAAGTTAATTGCGTCCTGCAGAAATGGTCCTATCCAACTTGGAACTAGACCTGCAAAAAAAAACCTTGAAATTTTCTAGAACAAGCCCCCCCCCCCCCTAACACCCCCCGTCCCCACCTAAAATTATAAATTTCTCAAAAATGAAGAAAAAGATATCAATACCTGTAAAATATGTGGAAGTTAGTACATTTTACTTGTTTCATGATAAATTTCATAATGTTTTTACAAAAATTAGATTTTTAATGAATTTCTGAAAAAATCTTGAAATTTATAAGTCCAAGGGTCATAATCCGTCAAAAGTAGGTCAATCGTAACAAAACTCCAACTGGTACTGACGCCGCTTGAAATAAAGCTACGTACCAAATTACAATTACACATTTTGAAAGACGGCAAAAAAAAGTCTGGAAAACATGACCCCGGATGGGCGGACGCAAGGATGGACAGGGCCGTAACATAATACGTCCCGTCTAATGACAGGCGTATAAAAATCAGTATGCTGAAAATGGCAGTTAGTGACACTAAAAAATTATATCATCATCAACCCTGATTTGATATGAATAGGTCACACCAGTGAAATATGCCAGTCAAAAACAATGGTTGAAGCTGGTGATAAAACACTAACAAAATTGTCTTATATCTGCTACATGTACTTTCTCTTTACATACATGTACATGTAGTTGATTCTTATCAAAGTTGAGATGGTCATGCTACCTACCTGTACAAAGGTATTTTCTTGTCGACAGGCTTCAAAGTAGGATTTATGAAGGACCCATTTTCCTGAAGCTACACAAGCCAGAAATTTCTCATTTCTAGTTGGGAGAGCTGAAATGATATTCACTACTACAGCAATTCATATCACATACTGACTACATTCATATCACATACTGACTACATTCATATCACATGCTGACTACATTCATATCACATACTGACTACATTCATTATGTACATGTATCATGTAAAACTGACTGAAATAGGGAATTGGTTTTACAATATGTGACTGTTCCCATACAACCCTGTTTTCCTCAGATTGGCTAGAGTTATCTCCCTCATTGGAGTACAACTCTTGAACTTTATCCATCAATGCACATATAAAACTGCTTGATTTAACTTAATTATATGAAATAATCGCATTGTATATCTAAATGTTTTACATAAAATTTTCAACTGATTGATTATATTTACTAATTAATTGAGACTGAAGTCACGAAATCTACCCTGATAAATATTTGTTTTCTCAGAAATTTAATGAAGTTTACATAGTAGAAATGAAAAAGTCTGCGAGTTGTACTCCAACATGGCCGCTAGTGCTAGTAGTGTGACATCACATGGGCAAACTCTATATGTATAAACAGGTAGTATTTTTTTTATTTTGTTTATAATTCTTAAAGACATAAATCAGAACTTATTTACTGTGACTTATATATGTTAATATTAGAGCTTAATACTAGCTGTATGTGAACCTACTTTAGTATCACTAAATTATCATGTAAAATGTTCATGTGACTAGATTTACCTGCAACTATATATAGATTTACCTGATGTACGAGATTTACCTGTGACTAGATGTAGCTTTACCTGTGACTAGATGTAGCTTTACCTGTGACTAGATGTAGCTTTACCTGTGACTAGATGTAGCTTTACCTGTGACTAGATGTAGCTTTACCTGTGACTAGATTTAGATTTACCTGTGACTAGATGTAGGCTTACCTGTGACTAGATGTAGGCTTACCTGTGACTAGATGTAGGTTTACCTGTGACTAGATGTAGCTTTACCTGTGACTAGATGTAGGTTTACCTGTGACTAGATGTAGGCTTACCTGTGACTAGATGTAGGTTTACCTGTGACTAGATGTAGCTTTACCTGTGACTAGATGTAGGCTTACCTGTGACTAGATGAGTACAGCTAGGCTCATACTGCTGTTTATCCAACATCTGCCCTCCTAGTTTTTCCACTAATGCACCAAAATCAACTCTCTCCTTAACAATACAACAATTACCCATATCAACAAAATCATATTCATTATATCTGAAAAAAAGCTTACAGGTTGAACTGGAGGACATTGAAATTACTTATGTTACAGACATGTTCAATGAATTAATCTTTTAATTCTTAGTATTTCAATTTGATACTCGAAGAAATTCTTTTGTCAATTTTTACCAACTTCACTTTCATGTAAGCAATCGAAGGAAGCAATACAACTGCTGATGTGGACAAGATATCCTATTTTTAGGGAGATATTTGTAGTATTTCTATTTCACTATGTTGACAATACCTCTTGACTGAGTCCAGATAACATAAAGACCATGGGTGGTTTGTTTTCTTGCTGCTCGTTCTCCTCATCCTCTATAAGGATAGGCTGTGGAGGTTCTGGAAGGCCACACTGACGTCCGACAGGAAAAGCAATAGGTGGTGCTTCAGGAGTGGACACTCTCTCTTTCGGCACCACCACTTCCTCCTAAAATTCACATACCAAATCAAAGTGGTCACAAAATTCTGTTAACACTTCATTTATCAGAGTGTGGTTTGTTCTGTATCAGTATAATCACAATTTCCAACATGCTTAAACAAAAAAGATGGAAGAAACTAAAACTAAACTAGAAGAAACTAAAACTAAACTAGAAGAAAGTAGGAGTACTTTTTAACAGGAATTTTTTTAACAAAATTTCATAATACTTTGAAATGATTTGTAATGCTTGATGTAGACATGTTTTAGACAAAATGACTGTAAAATCTTTAATAAAACATTTTACTTAAATGATTTATTTTACAATGATATATAAATGTATTATACATGTATTGAATAAATGGCTATTTCCCAGCAGGTGCTCAATTCTATATAGTATGACATTATACCTCCTCCTGAGCCTGGGGAGGTTCTATACAGTATGACATTATATCTCCTCCTGAGTCTGGGGAGGTTCTATACAGTATGATATTATACCTCTTCCTGAGCATGAGGAAAATCTATACAGTATGACATTATACCTCTTCCTGAGCATGAGGAGGTTCTATACAGTATGACACTATACCTCCTCCTGAGCATGAGGAGGTTCTATACAGTATGACATTATACCTCTTCCTGAGCATGAGGAGGTTCTATACAGTATGACACTATACCTCCTCCTGAGCATGAGGAGGTTCTATACAGTATGACATTATACCTCTTCCTGAGCATGAGGAGGTTCTATACAGTATGACATTATACCTCTTCCTGAGCATGAGGAGGTTCTATACAGTATGACACTATACCTCCTCCTGAGCATGAGGAGGTTCTATACAGTATGACATTATACCTCTTCCTGAGCATGAGGAGGTTCTATACAGTATGACATAATACCTCTTCCTGAGCATGAGGAGGTTCTATACAGTATGACATTATACCTCTTCCTGAGCATGAGGAGGTTCTATACAGTATGACATTATACCTCTTCCTGAGCACGGGGAGGTTCTATACAGTATGACATTATACCTCTTCCTGAACATAAGGAGGTTCTATACAGTATGACATTATACCTCTTCCTGAGCATGAGGAGGTTCTATACAGTATGACATTATACCTCTTCCTGAACATGAGGAGGTTCTATACAGTATGACATTATACCTCTTCCTGAACATGAGGAGGTTCTATACAGTATGACATTATACCTCTTCCTGAGCATGAGGAGGTTCTATACAGTATGACATTATACCTCTTCCTGAGCATGAGGAGGTTCTATACAGTATGACATTATACCTTTTCCTGAGCATTATGAGGCTCTGGTAGAGCTTGATCTTGCTCCACATCAGAGAATTCTTCACCAAAGTCCTCTGTATTCACCACATCCTGTGTTGGACTCATTGCACGTGCCAGTTTATCTGCTAACCGTTCCTGTTCCAATCTAAAACAAACGTGTTTGTACAAAACATTTATCAATTGTAACGTTTTGCTTAAATATGCAAAAACTCCTAAAATTAAGATATATTGACAAACGATATTCCATTTTAATCACGTGCTCTAAATTACAGATTCATATTTTCATAAGAATTTATATTTGATAAAACATTATTGTATGATGATAATAAGAGAGGTGTCCCCTGTAGGATCATCCAATGATCTGTCATCCATATGCACAACTCTTCCTGTAACATCATTCCATGTAATCTGTCAAACATTTGCACAAATTTGCCTGTAAGATCATCCCACATGATCTATCAATCATAAACATTTACTAGTCTGTAGGATCATCCCCTGTAATCTGTCAATCACATGTACTGACCTGCCTGTAGGATCATTCCCTGTAATCTGTTAATCACATGTACTGACCTGCCTGTAGGATCATCCCATGTAATCTGTTAATCACATGTACTGACCTGCCTGTAGGATCATCCCATGTAATCTGTCAATCACATGTACTAACTTGCCTGTGGGATCATCCCCTGTAATCTTTTAATCTCCTGTACTAACCTGCCTGTAGGATCATCCCATGTAATCTGTCAATCACATGTACTGACCTGCCTGTGGGATCATCCCCTGTAATCTTTTAATCTCCTGTACTAACCTGCCTGTAGGATCATCCCCTGTAATCTGTCAATCACATGTACTGACCTGCCTGTAGGATCATCCCCTTGTAATCTGTTAATCACATATACTGACCTGCCTGTAGGATCATCCCCTGTAATCTGTCAATCACATGTACTGACCTGCCTGTAGGGTCATCCCCTGTAATCTGTCAATCACATGTACTGACCTGCCTGTAGGATCATCCCATGTAATCTGTCAATCACATGTACTGACCTGCCTGTAGGATCATCCCCTGTAATCTGTCAATCACATGTACTGACCTGCCTGTAGGATCATCCCCTTGTAATCTGTTAATCACATATACTGACCTGCCTGTAGGATCATCCCATGTAATCTGTCAATCACATGTACTGACCTGCCTGTAGGATCATCCCCTGTAATCTGTCAATCACATGTACTGACCTGCCTGTAGGATCATCCCCTGTAATCTGTTAATCACATGTACTGACCTGCCTGTAGGATCATCCCATGTAATCTGTCAATCACATGTACTGACCTGCCTGTAGGATCATCCCATGTAATCTGTCAATCACATGTACTGACCTGCCTGTAGGATCATCCCATGTAATCTGTTAATCACATGTACTGACCTGCCTGTAGGATCATCCCATGTAATCTGTTAATCACATGTACTGACCTGCCTGTAGGATCATCCCATGTAATCTGTTAATCACATGTACTGACCTGCCTGTAGGATCATCCCCTGTAATCTGTCAATCACATGTACTGACCTGCATGTAGGATCATCCCCTGTAATCTGTCAATCACATGTACCTGTAGGATCATCCCATGTAATCTGTCAATCACATGTACTGACCTGCCTGTAGGATCATCCCCTGTAATCTGTCAATCACATGTACTGACCTGCCTGTAGGATCATCCCCTGTAATCTGTCAATCACATGTACTGACCTGCCTGTAGGATCATCCCCTGTAATCTGTCAATCACATGTACTGACCTGCCTGTAGGATCATCCCCTGTAATCTGTTAATCACATGTACTGACCTGCCTGTAGGATCATCCCCTGTAATCTGTCAATCACATGTACTGACCTGCCTGTAGGATCATCCCCTGTAATCTGTCAATCACATGTACTGACCTGCCTGTAGGATCATCCCATGTAATCTGTTAATCACATGTACTGACCTGCCTGTAGGATCATCCCCTGTAATCTGTCAATCACATGTACTGACCTGCCTGTAGGGTCATCCCATGTAATCTGTTAATCACATGTACTGACCTGCCTGTAGGATCATCCCATGTAATCTGTTAATCACATGTACTGACCTGCCTGTAGGATCATCCCATGTAATCTGTTAATCACATGTACTGACCTGCCTGTAGGATCATCCCCTGTAATCTGTCAATCACATGTACTGACCTGCATGTAGGATCATCCCCTGTAATCTGTCAATCACATGTACCTGTAGGATCATCCCATGTAATCTGTCAATCACATGTACTGACCTGCCTGTAGGATCATCCCCTGTAATCTGTCAATCACATGTACTGACCTGCCTGTAGGATCATCCCCTGTAATCTGTCAATCACATGTACTGACCTGCCTGTAGGATCATCCCCTGTAATCTGTCAATCACATGTACTGACCTGCCTGTAGGATCATCCCCTGTAATCTGTTAATCACATGTACTGACCTGCCTGTAGGATCATCCCCTGTAATCTGTCAATCACATGTACTGACCTGCCTGTAGGATCATCCCCTGTAATCTGTCAATCACATGTACTGACCTGCCTGTAGGATCATCCCATGTAATCTGTTAATCACATGTACTGACCTGCCTGTAGGATCATCCCCTGTAATCTGTCAATCACATGTACTGACCTGCCTGTAGGGTCATCCCATGTAATCTGTCAATCACATGTACTGACCTGCCTGTAGGATCATTGCCTGTAATCTGTTAATCTCCTGTACTAACCTGCCTGTAGGATCATCCCATGTGATTTGTACCACTTGAGAAGCCTCTGGAGCTGAGTTCGTTTCTACCTCTTTCTCTAGCCGAGACCCTCTCCTGCTACTGTTTTCCTCATCATCTTAATAAAGACATACTCATTTATGAAATTCTAAATTAATCAATGAAATCAGAGACCTTAAGCAGTCTACAATTAATTGCCACTATAGTATTTGCATCACTATATATAATTTTTGTTTTCTTTAAATCTTCGAATGAACTGAGGCTTTACTCCAGGTAGATGTTGAAGTAATGATACTATAAACATACCTTTAGGGTGATCCTGAGGTCTAGAACTGTTGTTGCTGTTTGAGAGTGCTTCAGACGATACCTCTCCTGATACTCTAGCTATAAAGCATACAAGAAAATACTCTGAGGTATCCTCTTTATTATCACTTACTCTGAGATAACCCCTACAGTATTACTTACTCTGAGATTACCCCTAAATTATTACTTACTCTGAGATTACCCCTATTGTACTACTTACTCTGAGATTGCCCCTATCATATTAATTACTCTGTGATAACCCCTATATAATTACTTACTCTGAGATAACCCCTACAGTACTACTTATTATGAGATAACCCCTATAGTATTACTTACTCTGAGATAACCCCTATATAATTACTTACTCTGAGATAACCCCTACAGTACTACTTATTCTGAGATAACCCCTATAGTATTACTTACTCTGAGATAACCCCTATAGTATTACTTACTCTGAGATTACCCCTATCTTATTACTTACTCTGTGATAACCCCTATAGTATTATTTACTCTGAGATAACCCCTATATAATTACTTACTCTGAGATAACCCCTACAGTACTACTTATTCTGAGATAACCCCTATAATATTACTTGCTCTGAGATAGCCCCTGTATAATCAGATACTGTACAGTTAAATGCCAGTGAAAGATCATTTTCTCTATACATGGTGGCCAGTGTTAAGGAAGGGGAAAACTAGAACCCCAGAGATTTTCCTTCACACTCCACACTTTCCTCAGTGTGAAGATACAGGATAATATAGTATGATATTAGTATATTCTATACTAAAGGTGGTCTATCTAAACTTTACATCATAATAAAGTAGAAACATAAAGGCACAATGAATGTACAGAATATTGCAGATTTCAATGTCTATATCTCATCCATTTTTGTATTAGAAAGGACTGACAAAATCATGAACAGCCTTGCTGTGTAACCTTGACCTTGGACTTTAAATCTATTGGCATCTACCTCCTGTTATTCTGCTGTATGTGAAATTATGTATGAAACCTGCCACTTGAAAACTTTTTGAATTATATTGTCAAACCATAACCTATGTGTTGATAGAAGAACAGATAGACAGAGAAGGGCAGACAGAAACGCTTACTACGTAACACCTATATCATTGATAAATTTGTTTTTAACACACGTAATGTTTCGACCCCTACACTACTCACTATGTTGTGTATTTCATATTTTTCATATGTAAAAAAAATTCTATTTTTCAAAAAATTTAATTTGGATATTTAACAGATTTACCATTCATTTCCATACTCAATGTGCTGCATACTGCTTAGGTCTTTTAAATACACTAAGCTACTCAGCATAGTGAGGCACAAAATCAACAGGATATTCAATGAAACTTCAGATGAACTTACGAGAGAATTTTTTACTGTTTCTTCTTGATGTTGAAGTTTTCTTCTTCCTAGGAATAGAAAGTATTACTATTTACAATCTTAAAAGATAAAAATTGATAAAGCGCAATATAAAATACAAGCGTTAGAGAGTCCAGAGTTCCAGAGTGTCTATAAGGTTTTGTTACAGACACTCGCACCCAAGCACACACACATACACTAATGGTATCGTAACTATATCTCCCAGGCAATGCCTATTTAAGAGGGGATAGTAAACTGCTGATTATGTTTTATAGTTTTTACCTATTATAAGGGTTTACCTGAAGCAGTAAGGGATTTTTCACTCACTCATGGGACCTCATTTCCCCACTGTCGTCAATAAAAACAGACAAATGATGATTCTTTACTTTCTCTAGGCAGATAGCTCATTAGCTTATTTCTCATTTCATATGAAATGAAAGTTTTCATCATACATGAGCTATTAGCTCTAACAATGGCTTACTTGTTTGCTGCTATGATTGTCTCAAGTTGTTTAGTCAGTCCCATCATCATGTCCACTGTACCTCCCACCTCCATATGCTCCACTTCTTCCTACAAGTTGTATTCAAGATTGTGCTACTTAAGGATATTTTGATCCAAAGATTGTGCTACATAATGATGTAAATCATGTTTTTTTTTTAAGTTTTAAAAAGATTTTGTTAAATAACACATCCATAAAAAAACAAACGCAGAACAGACCATGATATTGTGATTTTAACAACAAATTCCTATTGCATGTGTTACTACATATACATACTGTAAGATCAGAACATATTCATATATATGATGCATTTTATAATCTTTGTCAATCCACACAGTACCTCTTCCCCTTTCTCTGCTGAGCTGGATGCTTTAGTATGATTGACTGGACTGATAGATCCTGGTCTCTTGCTGTGGCCTGCTGGACTAACAGATTCTGATCCCTTGCTGTGGCCTGCTGGACTGACTGACCCTGATCCCTTTCTTTGACCTGCAGCTCTTTGATCTGACCTTAAGCTTCTAGCTGGAGTTTTCTCTGACTCCTCCATAGCCAAGGATGACATAGTAGATTTGACAGATCTTCGAGTAGTTCGTACAGGTGTAGACTTTTTACTGGATAATCCCGACTGAAAAGGAAGCAAAGAAATTGTTATTTTAGGATTCAACTGAAACATACAGGTAAGTAATCACATTATTATATTATTGCCTGCTTTTCATCAAATGATGATGCATGTTTTTACCACTTCCGAGAGCCTTAGTCTTATTTTTTATTAATCAGTGATGTGTAGTTTAAATCTGTTGTATGTGTTGATATTATCTTGTTATTTAATTGAAATTTATTTCCTCTCAAGTTTTGAGGTATTGACCAATATGGCTCTTTAGCCCAGTTTATTCAAACCTTAGCTTTGAATAATAAGACCTAAACAAACCTACATTGCTCAAATGAGCACTCTGCGAGTAATCCCCCCTTCTTTTCTCTTTTAACTATTTAAAAAACTACAGCACTCCAAAAGGACTTTGAGTACAACATCCTTACCAAGCAGTGTTTTTATTTTCTTCAAATCATGTCCCTTTTAAGGACAATTTCCAATGTAAATTTCATTGATTTTCCCCAAAATTTGTCTTCATTTCCCCAAACACTGATTTTTAGCATTATGCAAAAGGAACAAAAAATTCCCGAATGATTGGCTGGTTGGTTGATTGGTGTTTTACGTCGCTTTCAACAATATTTCAGTTATATCGCGACATGGAAGCAGGAGGTTACCAACCTATTAAACATAGTGGCGCAACCTGGGAATCGAACCCGGATCGTCGGCACCGCAAGCCAAGCGCTTAAGCACTACACCACCACTGCCCCCAATTCCTGAATGAAAAGGTAAAGGAACCTGTGTAAAAAAAAAATTCAACCCCCCCCCCACACACACACTGCTAAGATTCATTGGATGGACAAATGGAGTGATGCTGAGTGAGGAATGATCACAATAGCTCACATGAGCTAAAGAAACAGATTCTTAAAACTGAGTAATAACTATCAAATCTGTGTGTTGACATATTACTGTTAAGAAGACATACTTACGAGCAATGTGTATGTACATCATTGACATACCAATGTCAGGTCAGGGTTGTAGCTATGTGAGAGAAGTGAATTACCCGTGTCAGGTCAGGGTTATAGCTATGTGGGGAAAGTGACTTACCAATATCAGGTTAGGGTTGTAGCTATGTGGGTAAGTGACTTACCATTGTCAGGTTAGGGTTGTAGTTAAGTGGAAAAGTGGCTTACCAGTGTCAGGTCAGAGTTGTAGCTATGTGGGAAGTGATTTACTAATGTCAGGTTAGGGCTATAGCTATGTGGGAAAAATGGCTTACCATTGTCAAGTCAGTGTTGTAGCTATGTGGAAAAGTGGCTTACCATTGTCAGGTCAGGGTTGTAGCTATGTGGTAAAAGTGACTTACCAGTGTCAGGTCAGAGTAGTAGATATGTGGGAAAAGTGGCTTACCAGTGTCAGGTCAGAGTTGTAGATATGTGGGAAAAGTGGCTTACCAGTGTCAAGTCAGGGTTGTAGCTATGTAGAAAAGTGGCTTACCAGTGTCAGGTCGGAGTTGTAGCTATGTGGAAAAGTGGCTTACCAGTGTCAGGTCAGAGTTGTAGCTATGTGGAAAAGTGGCTTACCAGTGTCAGGTCAGAGTTGTAGCTATGTGGAAAAGTGGCTTACCAGTGTCAGGTCAGAGTTGTAGCTATGTGGAAAAGTGGCTTACCAGTGTCAGGTCAGAGTTGTAGCTATGTAGGAAAAGTGGCTTACCAGTGTCAGGTCAGAGTTGTAGCTATGTGGGAAAAGTGGCCTACCAGTGTCAGGTCAGAGTTGTAGCGATGTGGGAAAAGCGACTTACCAGTGTCAGGTTAGGGTTGTAGCTATGTGGGAAAAGTGGCTTACCAGTGTCAGGTCAGAGTTGTAGCGATGTGAGAAAAGTGACTTACCAGTGTCAGGTTAGGGTTGTAGCTATGTGGGAAAAGTGATTCATCAACGTGAGCATTCTGTTCCTTACACTGAAATACAATCACAGTACTATATTGATATTCACATTATTTTAAGGTTTAGTGTTAGAATTGATTTAAGTATCTGCAGTAAATCTCAGAGAGATATCTACCTTTACCAAGGACCTATCTTAATAAATAAGAAACGAGGCTCTACAATTATAGAGATTTAAGAGTAATAGTCCCAAAGATCTAATTTTCTTTTGATAAATTGGTGATTCCTTGATATGTCTGTAAATTTCTATAAATAACTTCATATGTTTTAATTTTCAGTTTTCTAGTTTCCTAGACAGATCACCTAAAACTTATTAAAGTATAATGAGTATCACCTTGCACAACTAGAACTGTCCTAACGGGACAAATACCCCTCGTGGCAACAAAATTCTAAGTAGGGCAAAGACCAAGGTAAAGGTCACATTTTGGTACCGACATACAGGTCTTGCCACAAAGAATACAAGCGTGTAGTATGAAGGCCCCTCTCTTTAGGTTCAAAAGTTATGGCTATAGTTAAATATTTTCCAAAGTAGATAAAACATCAAGGTCACAAGGTAAAAAATTTTGGTACCAACAGACAGGTCTTGACACAAAGAATACATGTGTAGTATGAAGTTTTATTTCCAGTACATGTAGTATGTACAGTATAACTGTCAGCTCATATCCTGCCCAGTTTCAGAGTTTTTGCCATAATTAAGGTTTTATCTCTGTCTTCCCCTATGTCTAATATGAGACAGGAACATGTGTGCATTTAAATGGAAAGCACATAAAAAATTTCATAAATTTAATTCAAATCGCTGCATGTTATTTTTATAATAATAGTAGTAGTAAGTAGTAAGATATCTTGAATTGAGTACTGTATTGTGTAATAATATTATTAATAAGATTATATTATTATAATATCTATTGTTATGTATTAGACATTGTTATTTATTATCAATTATAGGTGTCTAGTTACAATGGGGGGCTGCTCGCAAGTATGTATAATTGTTTTGTTATTTACTGATCAATGAAGAAGAAAATAAGGGTAGCAAATACGGACCATTCTTTAAAATGCTTTGATGTCATTGAAATTGATTTTTTTTTTTAGGATTGTAGGAAAAGGAATTTTCAGGACTTTAAACAGACTTAAAACCAATATCGAATAAAGTGATGTAATAGACAGACAGAAAGCAGGACAGCTAGAATGATGGACAAATGGACAGACAGTCTGATGAATGATGGACATTGTGACTCCTACATATCAATCACTATGCTTCACATGGGTTAAGATGTGGGAACAAAATTAGAATACCTCCTTGGTCCTAACTTTGAGAATGATTACTATAAATATCAGTTAAAACAAAGGTGTGTCAGATAAAAAGACAATTCAAGTAATCAATAAATATAAAACTTTCCTACACTGTGCTTACCATGTAAACCCAGTGAGGGGAGACAATGATCTTCTTCTGCTCCCTGGCTACTCGAAATTCCTTTGTTATGTCATTGGTTCTGCCCTACACGTAGAATAACAAAACGTTTAATACAACATGTATTGTAAATACATAATGTAAATAGGAGAGGCTAGGGTGTGGTGTTATCAAGAACTGCAGTAAACTGATGTTACCTGAAGATAAACAGAGATGTGACAACCAGTGATACTTAACAGTCGTCATGCTATGCTGAAAACACGAAGATGAATCGGTAAATCATTACTCTGTAAAAAATACATGTATCCTCAGCATGGTCTTCAATTAGAATTATTGGAGGAGGTGATTAAAAATTTGAGGTGTATCATTTTGAGCGCCATAAATTTGAGGTGTATCATTTTGAGCGCCATATGTGCGAATGTAAGTAGTAAACATAAGATCAAAGGAAATTCGAACATGTGATTTCTGTTATTTTAAGCGGCAGTATTTTGCCCAGTGTCAGCTCTTATTGAAATCCCTGTCTCAACTTTACACAAAAGTAAGGACATGCAAGATGTCAAGTAGTGTTTCAGTAAAAGGAATTATTTTGTTCATGTCTTTGAGACCTGGAAGGAGTTCTCTAGCTATGAACTGACATACTGAGCTGGAAGATAAAGTGGCTATATGAACTAACATACTAATCTGAAGATGAATTGAGTACATGATCTAACATATTACCCAGGAAGATGAAGTGTGTACATGAGCTAACATACTGACCTGGAAAATAAGTGTGCACATGAACTGTAATACTGGAATGAAAGATGAAGTGAGTATATGAGCTAACATGCCGACCTAGAAGATGTAGTGGGTACATGAGCTGTCTTACTGACCTGGAAGATGTAGTGGGTACATGAGCTGTCATACTGACCTGGAAGATGAAGTGGGTACATGAGCTGTCATACTGCCACCTATAGTCGCCACCTAGAGACTCCACGATGTTGTTCAGCTCTGCCTGCTCAGAACTCAGCTTTTTACCTACAGCTATGACTACCCCCTGTAGAGGTCCAGCTTTCATCTGAAATAGAGAGCCACTCAATTCTATCGTTCTCAATAAGTAAACCTTGCAGTAACTAAGACGAACAGAGAAATGTAGCAACCGGTCTCTCAACTGTATAATGTATGTACATCATTGTGATGAATCATCCATCTGTGGTTGTGACTTTTTGTCTCTGGTGATATGTGAAATCTAACAACCTTGATACATGAACTGTCAAAATTACCTGCAAATATCATCTTATATATCTACAAAATCAACTGAAAGTTTTTTCTTCTGGAAATATATTAAGTAAAAGTATTTAGATGGTAAAAATCAAAAGAAAGAAAATACCAGTGTCCTATAAAATTGTTTCATTTTCGATTGTAGATTGCAACACCAGGATTAAAACCTGTATGAGGACAGACAGTGTTTACAGCATTAAGCAATATAAACATCAGGTAACTGGATTACCAAACAAAATGACTTGAGGGCAGGTAAACTTTCTTACCTGCCTCCTTGTAGGTCTCAAATTAAAATTTCATATAGATAAGTGTGGCCTTAGCATTAATTGATGTTTGCAATACCTTAAATAATTCCAATGAATGTAAATCTTTGGCAAAGAACCAATATCAAGCAAGAGTGAATATGTGGGCACTGAGTTAAGAGTTCTGTATTATTTTCATCTTTAAAGATGGCCATACAGACAAAAGTAGAAACAACTGTAAAGTACAAGATATAGGATAAAACTAATAAAGTCCTCAAGTTCACATCTAACTTCACATATATTATACAGACAGTAGACAACTTGTTCACATCTGACTTCACACACACCATACTGACAGCTCACACAACTTGTTCACATATGAAAATATGTAAATACTCTTACCATGATGACAGGAATCTACCAGGAAGGCCGGGACAAGTGCAATGCATGCTGGGTATTTACTACTTTGCACCTATTCCAGTCTCCCTGGTAAACTCAAATATTAATCCCTCAAGGTGTGATATTATGCTGTTGTGAATGAATGTCAAATGCTGTAGTGAATAGAAGGAAGACATACCGGTGAAGAATTCCCACTGAACCAGAATCACAAAAAACTAAGCAAAATTTAAGTCTGCAAAATTAGAATGCATACAAGCACAGGTAAAATACATACCTGGTCACCAACGAATACCTCTCCATCACTACCATCATCTGCATTACTCAAATCCACCGATTTCTTTTTGTATTCAGATGTGAATTTGACGGCTTTAGCCAGATGTAAAGAAAACAATTCTTCCAGTGGCTGTAGAAAAGCATTATAGTATAATATAACTATATACATGTATTTATGAAGAGCTTTTAACATTTTCTGGTATTTCATGCTGTGGTAGAAATATTATTTTTGACACAGAAAGAATGAGTGAAATTATGAAAGTAAAAACTTTTAACTGGGCAAATGAAAAAATTATTCAGTTACTGTAGCAAAACACCTAAAAATTTAGCTGGAACAATATAGCAGGGCCGTGATTTACATACCAAGCTTGATCTTCTCTTTTTTCTCTCTATTTCTTTTTTCTTTCTCTCATCCTCTGGCGTCTCCAGAAATTTATGCACATCCTTCATAAACAATATACAACATCAATGAAATATTTTACAATACGATGAAATAGAATACATCTTAATGGCAAATGATGATATCATGAGGACAACAATAACAATTATAATTAATCGTTATACTTCATATGAAACATTGTAATGAGAAGGTATGTTCTGTGTGCTTCATCTGATATATCAGGTATATGTTTCATTGTCAGATTTTCTGTTTTTTATGTTTATTAACACAATGTACACTTCTTTTCCTTCCATTATGGAGAGTACTCATAGGCTGAATGTTATACTTTATTACCTACATAGTTACAACAGCAAGACAGAGTACTCTTTACTCTTAACCTACTGCCAGTCAATGCCTACTTAGGCTAGAGACCATTCACCTTTTTCATATTTTTTTCCATCGAAATCACGTCATATGGGGTCTGACAAAACTCCAACAATGGAATTATTCATTTATGACATCTTAAACACAACTTTCATATCGACTCAAAATCCTCTGAAGTAACTTTCTTTAAGGAACAGTGGAAGGGGCAGTTTTACGTTACTAGGAATAGCACTGCTGTTCATCATATTCATGCTTCATATTTGAAAGTGGGAGAGGAGGAAGGGGTCGGAAGTTAAGAGAAGAACCTAATCTTAACTTAGTTTACACCATTCTTTTTTGGAAAAAAAAAACAGCAAACTAGTGCAAGTACACTAGATTCTATCCTTTGACCTTAAGAAATAGCTTCCCACAATGAGTTATGCAGACTATGAATTATAACAGTATAATATAATGGTTACATGTAAATATGACTCAGATACGAATGAACATACTGTGAGGTCAAATTTTGGTCTAAATGGTCTGGTTGTGTCCAGAAATCTAGTAGGTGATGGCGTCTCCAGGGCAGTATTGTTCACGCTCTTGGATGATTTAGGTGTGATGACCAGGTCATTCTGCAACTCCTGATATCAACATGTAAAAGTTTCAATACATTGAACAACATTTCCAATACAAAAGTAATAGGTGTATTTATAAATGTTTATGAAATGGTAGTCAGCATGTTAAAAGGTGAGATAATACAATAAGATACATGTATTAAAGTATCTTATCAGCACTCATACTTAAGTGGTGACAAGTAAATGCTATAAATAAATATAACAAATGAAAGTGTCAAAACATCCTTAAAAAAAAAAACATACATGTTTGCTAATTTATTTACATCTAATCTCCAACATACATGTAAATGTACTGACCTTGACCCGGTTATTCTGTGGGATAGGAGAACTAATGTTCCCCATGTTTTCTTTCTGACTTCCTTTCATCAATTGTTCTACCCTATTCACATCTAATGCACATCCTGCAATGACCTCGGGCTTAAGGTCGTCAACCCCAGTGACCTCTGTTCTAAGTTCATCATTTCCAGTTACTTCTGACCTATGGTCATCAGTTTCAACCCCAGCACTAGTAATATCAGAGTTTTCTGGCCTTGACCTTGACATATCTGACACAGATTGTCCTTGTGCATGAATTATTGGATCTACAGTAACATCCATATCTTCATCGCATTGAACTTCATCAGTTTTCATCACAGAATCATTTTGCTCCTGTTGGTCCTCGCTTTGCACTGACTTCTTTTGTTCATTTGATTTATTTAACTGCATATTTTCACTCAGTTTATCACATGCAGTACTTGACTGTTTCATTTCAACATCATTTTGATCAGGCTTTTCTTGCACTCTGGTCTCGTTTTGAGATGCTTGATCAACTAATAGATCTATGTTATAGCTGTCTTCTGGCTCACGTTGTCCAGACTTGGCACAGGCAAACAACCACCTTCAAAATAGAAACATGCTCCACTTAGTGAAATTTATTATACCTTAAACTGAGATGTTGAAGATCAATAGTATTAGTGCATGTCCAAGGTGAGCACTGATCAACATCTGACCAAGACTGGGCATGATTCACCATTTTCAAAACCGCTGAATCCCAGGGCTCATCCTTCGAAGGTCTACACAGAACTCCAATCATGACGTCTTAACACCATGCTAACTACCATATATAATAAAAAATGTTCAGAATCATGAAAATTGTGTTATATTCACATGGAAAAATAATTATTAACACTTTTTATCATGTTTATATATTTAGCAGTTTCTAGTAATGGCATCTTTATACATACATTTTAGAGAGAGCCGGGATTCCCCATTTCTTCGCTGCATTATATTTAGATCCCTCTGCTTCTCGCACGACTAAATGTGTGTTGGCATCCAGTGACTTGTTGGCTTTTCGAACAAAATATTCCTGATACCTAGTGAGAAAGAATATTAATTACACAGTAAATCATGTCGGGGGGTATTAAAGTCATACATCCTTCTCCAGAAGATATTTTCTGGCTTGCACTAAAATTTCTAAGATTGATTGATAGATTGATTTTTGTTTAACGTTACACCACAAATATTTCACATATATGGTGACAGCATCTGCCTGATGCGGGGCATACAAATTTTGACCTTTGTAATGGACCCACCCGAAGCAGTGAGGGATCTTTAACATGCCATGCATACCATGACACGGGGCCTCGGTTTTTAATGTCTCATCCAAAAGACAGGACACCAGCATGACCAGAGCGGGACTCGAATCCTGGTCTCCCAATCAGAAGGCCAGTGTGATACCACTAGGCCACGCCAGCTTCCGTATTAAATATAAGACCTTTACATGGGAACTACAGTAACATGTATCTATAGATTATCTGCGTTATACCGACAGAAGTTATGACTACCAGACATGATTACAATGATTACTACTCACTTGGCTCCCAGTAACTCAGCGATATGTACTAAGCAGTCCCTCTCTGTTCCTGAGTACCCACTACCAATATAGAAGTGATACAAATGATGATATAATATGAATCACAAAGGCAAAAAGAAAAAATAATAATAAAGTGAGTAATATCACAAGATATTTTAAAAGATCAAAGTAAAGGTTAACGAATTCAAAGTTTCTGTATCATGGTAAGATTTGATACAATAAATAAACACAATGAAATATTATACTCCTCTTGTTACTATTCAAAATTTATCTTCAACGATAAATACCGGCAGATACATGTAGATGATAATGACAAAAACTACATGACCACAAATTTTGAAAAATGGAAACCTTAAGAGGAAGATATTACACCTATGCCTTTCAAATATAATGAATATTATCTATGCTCATTACCTTACAGATACCACACAGTCTGTCAATGGTTGAGCATCCACATTGAGGTCCATAGGAGAGAAGAGCTCATTACTGTCTGGATTCAAAAATTCATCCTGTTCTAAGCACATTTGCTGTAAAAGTAACAAATTAAAGATAACATATTGCCACATTCCACATGTATTTTACCATTCATGTTTTAGCAATACACCATACATGGTAAATGTAGCACTTGAGTAATATTTACTAGATACTGACATGGGACCAATCATCCAGTGATGTTCTCCTGACCTTATGTAGTTACGAGTCTGATATAACCACAAGTAACAGAATGTCTGGTGTCATGATGAAATCACACTATTGTTTTACCCATATTGTGAAGTCCGAGCTTCAAATCCATATCAACAGCATCACAAGATCTACATCACTACTGTACATTTTAAGCTTTCATACCTTACTCATTCTACTCAGGGATCACTCTAGGCTGTGATATTCTCGCATTTTTTTTCATAAATATCGCATTTACTCTGCTCTTTTGCCCTAAAAACTTGCATACCTCCTTTGCAACAATCGTACTGATATCATTGTAAGGTGATTGAACAATAAGTTTTGTCTTTTTGTCTTCAAATGTTCAGCTTGTTTGCTGTCTATCTATGTTAATCAGAAGCTTGATTCAAGTCGCGCTATTTATGCGATGTTTGCAAACATGGAGCTGACCATGTCGGACGGACTATACGTTGTCAAACATATACAGGGTTTATAAATCTGAACAATACGAGACACTTCTTCCAGCATGAATACACAGTCATGGGTAAGAAAATCTTGATTGTTAATTAATGTAGCTCCATAATAACCTCTAGTATTTACTGAGGAGTATGATTAGAGGGCTTCATTGTGACCAGTTGATGCGCGTGATGATAGAGGACCCTAAGCTATCTGACTTTCAATTTAAAACTGCATTCAAACAGTGACGTTTCGGGCTATTCTAACATTCAAATAAATCTGCACTATTGTTCTCTGTTCGAAAAATAAAGAAAAAGTTAAGTTTGTATATCATCTTTGCACTTTTTTCGAATTAATACATTCCAAATCTCACTGAAATTGAGAAAATGTCATTGTTTTTGGGCAAATGAGATTTTTATCTCAACACTCTGAGGGGCTAGGGTGATCCCTGTCTACTAACTGCACTTCACAGTCTACGCGAAAGTTTTTTTCAGTGCATAGGACATTCAGTCAGACAGTTTGGACAATCACATAGGACCGAAAGGAAAAGCATCTGACCGTAAAAAAAATATCAACACAATGCAATATAAATATTTTAGAAATCACTTTATTAAACTCGCACACATTCTGTAATTTATTTCCTTAGTACTAATTCTATAACAAAAATATGCACAAGTCATAACGTTCGTTTCAGTATTATACTCCAACCAGGGTCGATCCACTTTCCATGACACTGAAAACTTACGTGGTGGCCTGTTCTGTTCGTATTTCTTGGCCTTTTCCTTATGATCTACATCCGATTTCCTTTTTAAGGGTTTACCAGGAATGGCACCCTCTACGTATTTAAGTTTTGCCCACATCAGCAAAGATTATTCAATCGTGATCGTTTTAGGGAGAATATCCGACATCGGACATTTGGTCCGGCGTAGCTAAGGGTGTGAATCGTACCCGTCGTAAATTTGCCGGACAGGTCCGACGGTCCGATGTGTTTGGCATACACTCACTTCAAGTTAAATACATATGTATGTCTATACAGATATGATCAGTTATGCATGAAATATACAAATGTCACTTTATGGAAGTTATGCTATATACTTAAGCGTAAGTGCCTCAGTGTCACAGCAGTGCTCAATGTGAACCACAAGCTCAACGATAACATGATCTATGTAGGTCATGTGATCTTAAGTCACATGACCTCATACCTATGATCGGAGCTGGTATGGTCACTCATATTGCGCAGTGACTTTTATTCATCATTGACCTATGGCGTAAAATCTCCATCAATGTATCTTTTACTGAATATTTTATTTGATCTAAGTTCATACCAAATAACATATTTTTTTAACACATTGAGGAACAATTTGGACTCATATTTTGGCTGAGCACAGATACTACAAATGGAAGTTAGATCCCTATGTACCTTATTGTAAGTGACCAATAACTAAACTATCATTTATCATTACTCTGTAAGTATTCCTGTTGACAACTCACCAGCCATGCGTTTGTGACAATTTCCCCGACAGTTCTATCTACCACAAAGCCATCAATAGGAACAAGACCAAAGTCTGGAACCATACGACTAGCCCTTGACAACACTTTACCTGCAATAAATCACATGGCCTTATTTTATTTTATTAACATAGCAATATTAGTCTGCTAAATAACTACACAAGTTACAGCCAAATTCTGTTTACTAACAATCCCAATGGGTTTATTATATATAGCTAAGAATGTATGAAGTGTTAATGTCAGCTGTAGTGAACTTAAAAGCTCTGGAATATCTTATGATGATGCTTCAGATATCACTTTTTACATTGGTATAGAGAGGAGATTCAATAACCAAACCTCTACTCCCTACACCTTAAATTTTGCGCAGTGATTGGTCATCATCAGCTTTTTTGTTTTTATTATTGATATTTCATTCCCAACATAAAATCAACATGACCCAGGCCAGGACATTAGTTCTACATTAAGTTTTACTGTTAAATGGAAACATTTAACTGCTGGCTTTTATTTAGAAGATAACGATAAAGCTGAACTTAAGTCATACCAAATGTTTAATCACATTGTCACAATCAAAAATAAGGTTTTGTGTATTTTCAATAAATGCACTACATAATTTACAATTCTTTCCTAAGTCTGCTTATCATTTACTCATCATGAAGAATAAATGAATACACTACTATGGGATTTACTTGGGTTTGAAAAATCCAACTGTTGTTACACATCACACAAGATTACTGTAGTCATTTTAAAATAATAATAAAAAAAAAAATTACCTCCCTTTTCTTCAATAAATTCTGTCAGCTCTTTTTCAGATTCATCTATAAACCCAAAGAAAAGAAAGGTCATCTTCCAGAATATCTTGCCCTCTGGTGCAGCCTCCTCTACAGCTAAAAATGAAATATAAAAAGTATTAAATTCTATGTCTGTGAGTGGTACAGTGCTCCAAGTTACCTTTGATTATAGGTCACTAAAAGGCGATCAAGTCGAAGTTTGGTTGCTTTTATAGGAAATTTATGTGGCACAATAAAATTGCACATTATAATTGTTATAATGGTAAATATGATAACAACAACTGAATTCGTTGTTAACTTATTTATTGGAGTCAAAATTACAATTTTAATTAAATGTCTAGATCATCACATTCCCAGTCCAAATCATTTGGCCATCCACTAAACTTTACTTCCCTGGGTGTTGAAAACCAAAGCGTGAGACATGCTTTTGGTCTTAATTCTGTCACATTAGGGTCATCACTACTGATTCAGATCAGTGCCTCCACAAAAGAAGGTAATTAATCAAAATAGTTTGTACGGACCGAAAGTAAATACATAACAGCTACAAAAGTAAAACCCAATGACTTCAGTGAATGGTTTTAATTCTACAAACATTCTAATTCAGACAAAAATGTACCCAACAATGCCTCAAATTTTGGTCACCATTTTGCAAGCGTATTTGATATTTAGTCCCAAAATCTACTTTTTATTCATAAATAAAATCACTCTGGTTACAACCTAGGCCACACCCTTAAATCAGCCACTAACACCTATTAACAACACCTTGTTATCATGGAAACTTAGCAAGTTCCAAATTATAAAGAAAACCTGTCATGCTTATATTGAAAATTGACTACCATTCACACCTTTTCTGCTTAGGCCGGCTTATAGATATGAATGCTATTTTAATAAGAAAGCATTAATGAAAGAACATAAAGAGGAGGTCCCTCCATGACTGACTAATCTGTAGCTGTTGGTATTTACCTGATTTACAAGGGTCCTGGGTAAGATCTTCATCTTCTTGACTGCCTCCTGGCTGAGGATTAACTACAGTTACTTCCCCTGATCCTGGCATACCTGTATGTAGATGTCAATACGTACATAATACCTGTATGAATTGTGACATTGTCTCATTTATTTACATATTTAATAGGAAACCATTAAAGACAGTATGGTCACATTGCAGAAAATTCTCAATATCCTTCAATCAATTAGGACACACTGACTAGGTACCATTACAAAAAAAAAGGGGGGGATTTAACAAAATATGAGGTATGTATCAATATTTGGCTTAAATTTTTAAGGGAAGAATTCAATTTTAATTACGTCAAATTATTGGAAATGCAAGTATTTTTTTTATACGTTTATTTTCACTTTACCATACCTACCCCGATCTGCCTGGAGTAAATACTGGCTCATTATATCAGAGAACTCCTCTTCCTGCTGACCTGCAGGCACATCCTGAGACATCTTACTGGCTGCCCTCTGTACAGGAGCTGCTGCCTTCTTTCTAAAAAACAGAATATAAAGTGAACCCATGATTAAACAGTATCAAATCCCACTGACATATGTCATTTTATATATGTCATTTTAATTGTACTTTCATTTCAAGGACAATATAAGGGCAGGCTCGGTTAAGTGGTATTAAAGCCCTTGGTTTGTGGTGACTAATTTGGGTTCCATTTTTGGATTGCACCACTATGTTGGCTACCTCCTGCTTCCATGTTGTGATATAACTGAAAACTTATTGAAAACAACATATCACACCAATCAACTAATCAAATACAATAACTATAGACACTGATATAGGTAAAACCATTTGGATTTGACATTTAACAAACAAACATACAAATAAATGAAAGAAAACTATTTGTTTAGAGAAATCAAATACACGTTTGTTATGCCAGTGTGATACTAACAACAATGCCAAGGATATTGTACTGGAATACACAGATGCTATGCCACTGACACTAACAATAACAATGCCAAGGACATTGTCTTGGAATACACAGATGCTATGCCACTGACACTAACAACAACAAAGCCAAGGACATTGTCCTGGAATACACAGATGCTATGCCACTGACACTAACAACAACAATGCCAAGGACATTGTCCTGGAATACACTGATGCTATGCCACTGACACTACCAACAATAACAATGCCATGGAAATTGTCCTGGAATACACAGATGCTATGCAACTGACACAACCAACAACAACAATGCCACACACATTCCCCTGGAATACACAGATGCTATGCCACTGTGACACAACAATACCATGGACATTCCCCTGGAATCAACAGATCCTATGCTGCTCTGACACTTACATCAAGAAGAGTGTCCTAGACATTCCTCTTGAATTCAGAGAAGACCTACTGACGGGGGGGGGGGGAATTAGAACCATATATATGCTACTCGTGAGTGTGTTCAAATAAAGATATAATCCCTGCTATGTATTTTTCAAAGTGGCTCCTACCAGACATAAAGATAGACAGACAGACAGATGCTGGACAAAGTAACCCCTGTAAGTTGTGTTGCTACACGTGCAACATGCTACAGGCTACACATGCAACATGCTACACAACAAATTAATGAAATATAATACTATATACCCTGCTAACTTGGGAGAAGCTGGTTCAGGAACAGGTAACTCCGGAGAGAAGAAATTCTCTTCTGGTACTGTACAACTTTGTTTGTAGCATTCAGCTAACCACACGGCTGTTACTACATGTGGCCTGAAAGTGAAACAATCATTTTAGTGACATTAACTTGAAAGCATGCAGTGTTCGAGAAATTTTTCAAAAATCCTCTTACCAACGGGTAATTGAATAACAGAAATCCACTTACCCAGAGCAAAAATGTACTTACCTAAATTAAAAAGGCACATTTAAGACTTACAATGTGTAATGCTGAGAAAAGCATAAAATCGTTAAATTTTGTGTATTAAAACGCACGTCATTGACTACAGAGGAGTAGGACGCATTGATCTGCAATTTTTAGGACTGAAACCATACATCTCCCTCACGATACGATAATTATTCTGATACGGTAGTAGCGATACGAAGATTTTTTATACGAAACAATATACACTGAAGTTGTAGAAAAACTTGGTACAAAACGCCTGAGTCAACTTTTTACCGCGCCCATTACGTACTCACTAGTTTCATAGAAATGTCATTAAGACAAGTCAGGAACGTATATATCTAAAGGGATAGGCTATTTACATTTTTGAGAGATCGTTTCCTTTTTGTATTCAGAATTTCGTCTGATAAAATTAAAATGTTTCAAATAGGCTATATCACAATAATGAATACTTTCGATCGTTATAGGCCTAATATAAATATGCCGTCACTGATGAAGTGTTGAAGAAATTAAAGACATTTGCTTATTTTAAACTGTATTTAAAAGAGATAAAAATATTACTAAACAGTAATATATTTTTACAAGAAAATTATTGTACGTTGATCGTACATGTATAGCCGAATCGAATCGAAATTGAGACAAATGAAATATATATCGAACATGGCGGAATCAAAAGAAAATATCGAGCCGAATGGAATTCGATTAATTGTCTCATCCCTAGCAATTTGTCGTCTATTGATCTCGAAACAGCAGTATTTTTACTAGCCAGTCAGGATATTTCAAAATCAAAGTTTAGTAGATCTAGCCCGAGGAAATTTTGGTAGCCTTGGGAGTCGGGCTAGCGAGTTTTCGCGAATATTGGGTCCCCCGCGGCCGCCGAGATCGAGATGGGAAACATACGATTACTAAATATCAAAACTTATATTTGTAAGCCCTTTCGGTTCTGCTATTTCTGGTTATGATTTTATCGTCTTTCTTTTAGCAACGTTTAAAATTGATGTGATTGATATTACTCAGAATTTACTTACCATCGGGTAAGAGGTTTAAAACTTTTCAATTACCCGACCCGTTTTTCCACTTACCACGGGTAACGGGTAATGGGATTTTTCGAACACTGGCATGACACTGCAAATATCAAACTTTCTTCAGGGAATAATACTGCAGAAATTAATACTAGGTGTTGGATATACACTGCCATCCATAAATAGGTATTTATATCTATATTTACATTATAAAAGTACACAGATGTAGATCTTCATCAAATTGTAATACATAACAAATAGAGTTTTGTAAGCATCATGAATTCACTGCCAAACTTATATATGTAATAATGACAGAAGTTTACCTATGTGTCATGGACTCCAGTGTCTCGATGTCTTTTTCCATTCTTTCTCCCATAACAACATGAGTTACATTTTCACTCAGCTGGTTCAATCTGAAAATTTGTAAAGATGTACTATATATCTTCTTCAAATGGGTGTATACTCTCACAATATGGTTGTAATATGTTCTGTCACACGAATATACCTCATACTACAACGGTGACAGTCCAAACATCAAAGAAAATCATATAATAATGTACTCTGTCAGGCATTAGGCTCCCTACATAAAGTAAAACTGGAAGCAGGTGAATTATTTATTTTTACAATTTCAAACACAAGGTGCATAAAATGAATCAACTACTACAGAATTCAATATCTTTTTGAGTACTTTTATCAAATCTGCTTCCCTTATCTGACCTACATAAGTAAACAAACAGATGCCAAGAACATACCCAAACATTTCTTCTAAATGCACACTGGTTTTATGGGTGGCGGATTGTACTATACATTCTATTAGTTAAGTTTATTGGTTTTAAACCTGACATTCATGTATCTTGTATTGGAATGATCTTATTCTAAGAATCAGATTACATTTCACAATGAAAGATATAGATAGATTTCAGTCCCGCACCTGATACCACCTCCAGCATTAATGACTTTTCTTAATTTGTCCATAGCGGGTGCCCGGAATCCACTCAGGTAAATCTGTAAGAGACAATGTAGTTTACATAACTTATAACACTGACTGAGCATTTAGTAATGTCCAGTGTTTTCTTACACATATGTTTTATATATCTTATTAGTACTAAATTGTACAGTAAAATTTGATTGGTCTGATGAGGATTCTTGATTTTACACTGACCTTACAGCCATCCAGGAAGAGGTCAGCTGGAGGGTTCGTTAGATCTATATCGTTAACAGATCTTTCCATTTCTTCCACGACTGTTTTCTTACTAAGGGATGATGTCTCATTGAAAGATGATTTTCCTCTATCGCCATGGTAACTGGTTGCTGTCTCATTGATATGACTTTGTTGAGCAGAGGACATGTCTGGGATACAACTAATGTCTGCTATGGCAGACATGCGAGCTGTCAAAAAGAAAGTCTTACTCAATTGATCAACTTCAGCAGGTTTTTAGAAATGTATGAAGCATATACTGTATGTAGTGTAAATTGTAAATGTATATTGTATGATGTGTATGTTGCATGTGTATATTGTATAATGTACACTGTGTAACATGTATATTGTATGACGTATATTATATGTCTATTGTATGACATACTGTATGTGTATATTGTATAATGTACATTGTATAACATGTATATTGTATGATGTATATTATATGTCTATTGTATGACATACTGTATGTGTATATTGTATAATGTACATTGTATAACATGTATATTGTATGATGTATATTATATGTCTATTGTATGATATACTGTATGTGTATGTTGTATAATGTACATTGTATAACATGTATATTGTATGATGTATATTATATGTCTATTGTATGACATACTGTATGTGTATATTGTATAATGTACATTGTATAACATGTATATTGTATGATGTATATTATATGTCTATTGTATGATATACTGTATTAGTATGTTGTATAATGTACACTGTATAACATGTATATTGCATGTATCTATTATAAAATGTATATTGTATGAAGTGTATATTGTATGTGATATTGTATGACATATGAAATAAAATCTATGTTGTAGATTAATCTCTGCTAATTACAAAAATCACAGAAGTTAAAATGCAGCATAATTTATACTGTAGAAAGCCCAATACCAACATACATATACATACAGTGGACTCCCTTCTAGTAAGACTTGATGGGACCATGTAAAACATTTCAGGTTACAAAAGATTAAAATTATTGATGTTTATTAAGAAACTAAAATAACAACTTTGAAGTTAGTTAACAGGAAATCTGTGTTATTGTGGTTGAGTGAATTTGCATCAGATGTAGTAATCCCCACGTCCTGATTGTCTTCAGAACTCAAACATCTTTTCAATAATATTTAACTTGTCTGTTTCAATATGGATATACAAGCAGTTTATAGTATTGAAAAAATTTGATATTTACAATGTATGTTAAGTGAAGATAAGTTTGAACATTTCATAACCACAATAAACATTCAAATGAAGTTTGTGATGTTTTATAACTTCTGTTATTCTACAGAATTTAAATAAAGAAATAACTCCAACATTCAAGAATTCTTCATTTACTTCTATTAGCATCTTCCTTTTCTGGAGTTGATGTCTTTACTCTGGATTTGTCATTCTCCTCTGTATCATTAGCTACAGAGAATTTCCTCTCATCCAGGCAGTATCCCTTCTCTACAGAGTCATACAACCACTCTGACCGTACAATGTGAATCTTCCACTTCTTAGCAAAGCTGTATTTTTGTCCTAGGTTTGAAAAAAAAATATTCAGGTAGGTAAAATCATGATGTTATTCATTTTGAATGTTTTTTCAGTTCTAAGGGAATCTACTTCTTCAAATCTAAGGGGATCTCTATGTGTCTAACCATACACATATCAGCACATTTATTGGATTATGATGTCATGACTACATGACTCGTCAAACACTGATTTAGAGGAAATGCAAAATGGTGATTCCCAGAGATGGAAAAGAAATAATAATACTGTCATGTGATGAAAACATACATCTCACTGTGACATGAATGGAGAGAATTCAAGTCAAGGGCCGACACAAATAACCTTACTGAATCCTCCTCAGAGTCTGATATGACATATAATGGTTCATACAGCCAAGGAAAATTATTTTTCAAACACGTTTCATGATATTTTTCAAGCACTTTCAACAGATCCATTTCAGTTATCAAGACACTGCAAATCAAACTAAAGTCAAGAAATGGACATACATGTACGAGTGCTAAAACCACAGGAATCTGACACTGCAAATCAAACTAAAGTCAAGAAATGGACATACATGTATGAGTGCTAAAACCACAGGAATCTGAAACTCTGACCGATGGGTCATAAACACATAAACAGCCTCCCTCCCCCAATTACTGAGGACAGGCTATATAAAGGTTGTGTTTATGACTAAACAGACAGCATTTCAGGTTCCTGTGCTAAAATCAAAAATGCACTGCACACAATACAGTTCAACCTGTATGACGTCACTAAAACACTTAATTCATTCAACAACTCTGACAGACAAAATCAAGTATCTATCCGAAAATTCAAGCAATTTTAAGGATACTTTTATTTTCAAGCACTTTTCAAGGACTGACCCTAAATTCAAGCAATTTTCAAGGTCTGTGCAACTCGTGTGTATAATATTACTGTACCTTGAGGTTTGTTGATTATTAAATGTGTACACTCATTTACTTTCATTTCTCCAGTGTACTTCCCTCCTGAAAATACAAAAGCAATTACAAATATGTATCATGTTTTCTTTCAAAATGAAGTTCACACTTTTAACATAATGTTTAAGTGAAATTTTTATACAGTGCCCGCCACTTAATTGAATGTCGCATTATTGAATATTTCGTTTTATTGAATAAGATCCTGAAATCCAAAACCATTTTCTACCAAATCTATTGAAAATCCGCCACTTATTACACTAGAATAAAGAAGCGACTTCGTTTATTTGAATAGCGCGATTATTCTACCAAGCATACCTTTGTTAAAACTTCAATGTATCATGCCCGAAGTCATGTTGTTTACTACGATACGAGCGATCTATCGATTAGATATAAATGGTTTCACACCTGTCCAGGTAATCTCAAAAGAGATTACTGTCCAGGTAACAGTTGTTGACCAAATCACACCTTAATTGTCTAAAAGGCCGCGGCGGTAGAAATGAAAGGATTAATTAATTACCAACTGCCGAAGCCATGTCGTACACAAGATCATTGGAAACATCGACAAGATGACGCTGTCAGTCAACGGCATTGTGTGAAGACTGACCCTACTAGATGCCGTCCACTTACTCTGTAAGGCCTGTCGTACCGTCAAGCCAACAACCATCGCCAACTGCTTCCGAAAGGTTGGCTTTGCCTCGTCAGACAACGACACAAGCGAAACTGGCGGCCGCCAGAGGATGTTGATAGCTAGACGTTCAATACCTTCATCACAAACGATGGCAACTTGGAGAGCTAAGCTGTCCGGACTGACGAGAAAATATTCGCAAGTTTCCACAAAGCCCCAACCATGCGTTACCAGTGATGATGAGGAGGCTGAAGAAACGGCACGAGTAACGCACGGCGAACATACAGACACAATGGCCACAATTCAACGATTCCTTGAGGAAATCAAAGCGACGACTTCAGCCTGTTCTATCAGATGGAAAATTGAAATTTCTCACATGCTTGAATATGCCTTTTAATTTGCCTTTGTTAAAAGAAATTGTTTAACCCGTCTTCTGTCTTTGACCATCCTGGTTACATGACTGAGATACAATTACGTGCATTTCAATAGACGATGGTTTTATCTTTACGGTCAGTTGAGCATATGTAATGTAACTATTTAATAACATTTGGTCACTGCACATAAAAAATAGTTGCAAAATTATAGAAAATGTGGTCTGTTGATTTTAATGTAGCTCAAGCAAACAATAAAGGGATCTAAGAGAGGTAACTCTACTGTATCTATCTATAGATTTCATTACAGATACGGCGAAAGTTAAACACGTATGCAATTCTTGCAAAATCTGTCGATCATCTGGTCTTTGAAATCGTCATGCCGTGTAATTAAATATTCGTTTATTTGAATAATAAAGTCCTGACAAATAGCTTATTCAATTAAGCGGCTTGCACTGTATTTCAATTTTTCTTATGCTTTAAACATCATGCTCATAGAAATTCAGTGTAAACAGTTCTCAACAGAGTTTAGTAGTCTCAAGTGTCTCTATAGTGTGATTAACCTTGTCCTTCAACTGTCTTCTTCACGAGGCTCCTTTCATCCGAGTCAAGACCTGACACAGTGACTACGAGGCCCTTAAATACTGGACACACACAATCCTGGAACTGGTCATCAGTGGCATGGACATACCTACAAGTAGAAGATACTAATGTAAACTGGCTAACTTCCCTTCTGGTTATTATAGATACTAATGTAAGCTGGCTAACTTCCCTTCTAGTTATTCTAGATACAAATGTAAGCTGGCTAACTTCCCTTCTGGTTGTTATAGATACTGATGTAAGCTGGCTAACTTCCCTTCTGGTTATTATAGATACTAATGTAAGCTGGCTAACTTCCCTTCTAGTTATTATAGATACTAATGTAAGCTGGCTAACTTCCCTTCTGGTTATTATAGATACTAATGTAAGCTGGCTAACTTTCCTTCTAGTTATTCTAGATACAAATGTAAGCTGGCTAACTTCCCTTCTGGTTATTATATATACTAATGTAAGCTGGCTAACTTCACTTCTGGTTATTATAGATACTAATGTAAGCTGGCTAACTTCCCTTCTAGTTATTATAGATACTAATGTAAACTGGCTAACTTCCCTTCTGGTTATTATAGATACTAATGTAAGCTGGCTAACTTCCCTTCTGGTTATTATATATACCAACGTAAGCTGGCTAACTTCCCTTCTGGTTATGATAGATACCAATGTAAGCTGGCTAACTTCCCTTCTGGTTATTATATATACCAATGTAAGCTGGCTAACTTCCCTTCTGGTTATTATAGATACCAATGTAAGCTGGCTAACTTCCCTTCTGGTTATTATAGATACTAATGTAAGCTGGCTAACTTCCCTTCTGGTTATTATAGATACTAATGTAAGCTGGCTAACTTCCCTTCTGGTTATTATAGATACTAATGTAAGCTGACTAATTTCCCTTCTGGTTATTATAGATACTAATGTAAGCTGGCTAACTTCCCTTCTGGTTATTATAGATACTAATGTAAGCTGGCTAACTTCACTTCTGGTTATTATAGATACTAATGTAAGCTGCCTAATTTCCCTTCTGGTTATTATAGATACATATGTAAGCTGGCTAACTTCCCTTCTGGTTATTATAGATACTAATGTAAGCTAATTTCCCTTCTGGTTATTATAGATACTAATGTAAGCTGGATAACTTCCCTTCTGGTTATTATAGATACTAATGTAAGCTGGCTAACTTCACTTCTGGTTATTATAGATACTAATGTAAGCTGCCTAATTTCCCTTCTGGTTATTATAGATACAAATGTAAGCTGGCTAACTTCACTTCTGGTTATTATAGATACTAATGTAAGCCGGCTAACTTCCCTTCTGGTTATTATAGATACTAATGTAAGCTGGCTAACTTCCCTTCTGGTTATTATAGATACTAATGTAAGCTGACTAATTTCCCTTCTGGTTATCATAGATACTAATGTAAGCTGGCTAATTTCCCTTCTGGTTATTATAGATACATGTACTAAACAAAAACATATTTAATTACAGTACTAAACAGAATAACTTCTTAGCATTTTACTTTGTGCTAATTTAGACAACTAAATTATGAAATTGTTTTGCATACATAATATCAATCACATATAGAGGGTCCATACTTCTGCGTTGGTTTACAACATAAAACTGACATTTTGTTCAAATATATTTAAGCATGAAAGAACTCACTTTTGTTTGGAAGCTGTGAAAACAGTATGGACCCAGTGTGGAAGCATTATCTGTTTACCAAGCTCTCCTGCTACCTGGTCAAGAGTTAATAACTTTCAGTTACTTATAAAGTGAATAATGTTACATGTATAATAAATGATAAAGTGGAAATCAATTGTAGGTACACAATGTACTTTACACTAAAATGTCCATATTGTTATCTTTTCTGTCTTCTATACCAACTTCAGGATTTTTTTTACCAAAATTTAAATGATGACAGTGTTCTAGGATTATATCTAGCTTCATCTGCACCAAGTTAATTTTCTTGTTGGGAAAGTAGTTTTCAATGCCCTTCTTACCCATGGAAAGTCATTTAAGTGAAATTCCAGTCCACAGCTATCATTTCTATGGAGATTAAAGTTTAATTTACACTTTATCTATGATTTCTCAGGTATTTGTCTTGTCTGTTTTTCATTTGTCCACACTTAGTATATAGGTTATGGTATAAAACCAGTGTATAACTCTCAATTAATAGCCTCAGTTTAATTTGTAAATTATACAGTCAAACTTCGATATCTCGAACACTGATATCTCGAATACCCGGGATATCTCGAAGTCGAACGTCGGTCCCGAAAAAAATCCTTCATATTATGATTGAATTCACCCCGGATGTGTCGAACACTGATATGTCGAATACCATGCTTATCTCGAATACATTTTCAAGTCCCGAAGTTCTTATTTACCCGGTTTATCTCAAAGTTGGTTTCTTATTGACAATATTCCCCGCGGCGTTTACCCTAAATGACAGGTCGCTCGCATGGTGTGATCAATTGACCGTGTCGGTGTACAAAGCCGTAGTAATTACATAATCGATCGCGTCCGTGCGTACCCTGTTATTTATACCAAATATTAATAAATGATGATAGCTTATTAAACTCGACACAAAATTAGATAATTAACATTAACTGTAATTAGTGCTTTTTCATACCTGCGTTTAAAGAAATTTTTTTACACTATTAATTAATTCTTACTTTTTCCAATCCGTGTGTATTTCTGTATTTTTATGCAAAGTACATTAAAATTAAATCAAATTATGACGTATGTCTTTATTTTGTCTTACGTCTTAGCCCGTCCTTGGTTTTAGGTATAGTATAAGACAGTTATATCCAGTATTGGATTTAAATTACGATGTTAATGAATAGGAAACATGTTTTCACTTTTGGAGTATATTTTCTATATATTCATAAAATATAAAAGGTATGATGAGATTCAGATTAATTATTAAGGAACCATACAATATGCACATCTTCTTGCGTATTTATTGATAAATACATGTATATCTCATACATCTACTATAACAATCACAAATGTCAAATGAATCGGCGTACATTAACAACTGCAAGATTTGTAATCCTAAACTCGAAATTTGGATATCTCGAACTATGGATATCTCGAAGTATTTTCCACGGTCCCTCCGACTTCGAGATAACGAGGTTTGACTGTATAATGCATGTGTTTTCTCTTTGATAAAATATTATATGCAATACTTTGCATGTTCACAACTGGGAATTTCAGAACAAAATTTAGAAAGTCATGATTTGGAGGGATATGACCAAACACTGGCTATAAAAGTACAGCAAAAGCTAGGGGTGTGACAGTTCGGTAAATAACCGTTGTACCGCAGCACAGAGACGTTCGATTCAGTTTTCGGTTTACAATTCTGGACTTCAGTTCGGTTCAAAAATTAGAAATTAAAGAGATCATTTTATTTAACCATAAATTGCATTATAAACGTAAAACATGACTTCAAAACTATTCACATATAAACATAGTAACTATAATAACAAGAAACGTAAACCTTATAAAGGAACATAAATATTGTAATTTAAACATTAACATGATAGATGCTGTGTATTGTCTACTGTACATACAATAATTCAGCGCCGTATTTGTATGGCATCGTGTTGGGTGTTTAGTGATACCAGTAAACAATTACAAATGGCGACGGTAGGCCAGCGGAGCTAGCGATCTAAAGTGTGGGAGTATTTCACCCTGACCAAAATGGTCAACAGATAATTCAATATTCATTTTCAATGTAAAGTTACTAACTTTACATTGAAAATGAATATTGAATTATATGAATTCTCATTCATGATTTCATACCTCTGATCTGTTCAGTGTTAAGTTGTTAACACACCTCATTATTTTCATGAGCTAGTAAGTAATTCATCACTGATCAGTGATTTGTAATTTTTGTGATTTGCCATATAGACATACACCTTGACATCTGTCTTTATAGCAGACCTGGGATAGAATATAAGCATAATATACCGAGTTAAAATGACATCAGTTACAACACTAGATCTATGCTATGCATGAAATAATTATGTTGATTTTATATTCTCATCACTTTGTAACCAAACCGAACAAAACCGAAAAGCGAACCATAAAAACCGAAACCGAACCAAACAAAAAAATTTCCTGAACCGTCCCACCCCCAGCAAAAGCTCTTGTTTCTGACAAAGATATTTCTCTGCCTCAGTATATACCTGGTATTTCTTGCTGCCCACCTCGCCTACAATGAGGTGAGTGACTACCTCAGTGAAATCCTTGCTGACGGACCCTCCCATGTCTTCCACTTTCTGATGAATATCATCCTGAAAAGAAACAGCTCCAACCTCAACGAAAGTTTACTTAAACGAAAATAATGAACATAAATGTATTCAATGAAAACATGATTTATAACAATTAACATGTACTGAATCTGTTTTTATTTTCAATATTTCAAAGAGAAATTACTCTGTCCTTACAAGCTCTAGTTCATGCTTAATAATCTAAGATGATGCAGAGTTATTCAAAATTATTGGTAACTAAGCTAGTAGGCATAATGTAAAGCTAATTCATAACTATCATATCATGTCACTATAAGGCCAATTAAACTTAATAGGTAGATTTTTTTCCAACCTCGTGAAAATATATGGGGCGGGTGGATGGAATTTATTTCTTATAATTTATTTTTCTTGTATAAAAAATGTGTGCCATGAAAGCAATAGCAGTACTATTCTGTAACAATATCTTGCATATAGTGTCTTTGAATCATTAAAATTCGAAGCAACCAGCTTTTCTTTTCGGTTATGCCGGCAACAACTCTCACGATAGTGAAAACCATTTTGTCAACTACCGGAAATGGGGATATGTATATAAACTGAAACGTATATCGGATGCGGACCTGAATTAAAATACCGGAATTCAGACACGCCGGATTTGTTTAAAAAATAAATAATTCTGGGGAGGGTCGATTTTTTAGGGGCGTGGATGAAAATCTACCTATTAATTTTAAGTGGCTTAATATAAAGCTAATTCATAACTATCATATCATGTCACTATAATGTAAAGCTAATTCATAACTATCATATCATGTCACTATAATGTAAAGCTAATTCATAACTACCATATCATGTCACTATAATGTAAAGCTAATTCAAAAATATTTATCATATCATGTCACTATATTTCAAACATTTTATACTTAAATTTGGCTGCATTAATATAAGTACACATACAGTACATTTAGACTGACCCGTCACTAAAGGCCTCTTTATGTGATTCCCCATACTATAAATGAACTTATCACTGAGGGCCTTTGTATGCAATTCACGTACTATTAATGAACTTAGCACTGAGGGCCTCTGTATGTGATTTTCCACATTAAGAATGATCTTAGATCACAAATGAAATCTGTACTTGTGTATCCTACATTATGAATGATTTTATTTCACAGAGAGCATCTGTATTTGTATTATTCACATTAGGCCAAACAAAATTAATATTTAGGTTGACGGGCACTGCCGCAATACCCCCTACATTACATTTTTTAACTATTTTTACTGGAATTTCAAAACTGTCATTGCGTCAAATCATTTCCTGTTTGTATTTTAATCCACAAAATCAACATCCAGGCTTTTCGTGGAATGGGAGAAATTAAGTATGGATTGACCGATTACCAGAGATGCCGAAATCTTGAAAAATATGCAGGTCATTCAGACTGGCATCCTCATCATTTTTGCAGGTCCGAATGAAAGTTTGCCAGTCCGAAGAATATGAAAAGTTCAGAAATTTACAATTTCACAATATCTGTTAAATTAAATAAATAATTTTTTTACCTTGAATTATTTAAATTCATTAGGGTGTACATAGTTGATTAAAATTATATTCCATTTCAATGTCATAGATAATTTCATTCAACAAACTCTAATTCTCCTTTTAATCTTGCTCACACTCAGACTCGTCCTCAAATTCACTCCCTCACTCATCCTCTATCTCACACTCGTCCTCACTTTCACTCTCTCACTCATCCTCTATCTCACACTCAGACTCGTCCTCACTTTCACTCTCTGACTCATCCTCTATCTCACACTCAGACTCGTCCTCACTTTCACTGTCTCTGACTCATCCTCTATCTCACACTCAGACTCGTCCTCACTTTCACACTCTCACTCATCCTCTATCTCACACTCAGACTCGCCCTCACTTTCACTCTCTCACTCATCCTTTATCTCACCCTCAGATTCGTCCTCACTTTCACTCTCTCATTCATCCTCTATCTCACACTCACACTTGTCCTCACTTTCACTCTCTCACTCATCCTCTATCTCACACTCACACTCCTTCTCACTCCCTATGTCCTGTTTGTTCACTGTCTCCGTGGTTTGTGTTGTCTCCTCGTTTTGCAGTGTCTCCTCAATCCTTGTGGCCTCCCTGTCCCTATCTCCTCCCTGTCCCCTGTCATCCCCTTCCCCTCCTCAAACAATAACAATCCATCCCCTCTTTCCAAGACTGTTTAAATTCCTGAGGAATCCTGTTTTTCTCATATTTCGCTGCCTTGTTTTCTGCCCCTTCCGTGGGAAGCTTTCTTTTCTGACCTGGTTTAGCCCCGACATAAATTTGATGGGCCAAGCTTCCATTTCTACCTTCATTGTCAATACAATGTTTGTATAGCGAGATAATAAACAGAGGTTTAAAGTAAACGTGTAACCGATCCAGATTATTTACCAAAACGAAAATTTGCAGTCAGAAATGACGGTGGACATTTAGTCCGGTTTGGATGGAAATTTTGCTGGTCACAGCCGATTTATACCGGTCATGCTGTCTGGACCGGCAGATTTCAGCATCTCTGGATTACTGTTTTACATCACTACATGGTTATTTCTCATATATAACGACGACATCTGCCTAATGCATTATATAAATACCTTTGCAACGTACCCACCCAAAGCAGTAAAAATCTTTTTGAACAGATAAGGTACGCCCAAATTCTTCTTGAGAAGGATATTAGCATCATTGATACAACGGTAAAAACAAATACCTAGGAAACATCCAGAACTGAAATAAAGGACCTCAATGGACTGTATATCTCAATCTCAAACACGAATAATTTGAAAGAGTTCAAAAGAATATTTCTGGTAAAAATATTGTTGCCTTTACTACAGATTAAGTCAAAGGAGGAATGAATCAAACTACACATATGAAAAAGACAAAAAAAAAAAGAAGAAAAAAACCTGCCTGCCTTACGTTATTCTCCAAAAAGTGCCCGTCAATCTAAACATTAATTTTATTTGGCCTTAAGAATAATCCTGCACCACAAAGTTCCTCTTTAATTTTATTTCCAACACATATCACACAAACACTCTTAACATTCACTTTATTAGTCATGTCAACAGAAAGAGTAAATAGTAATGCAAAATTAATGCTCCTACTGACATCTGTTAGCTGAATAATTTAATCATGAATTGTCATGTGTGTGAACCCATTTCAGGACTTCACATTATATTATTACCCGGACTTGTTTGTCGATGTTGCTGCAGCATACAACCAAATCTTTCATGGCCAAATTGTAGATTGGAATAGAGCGACGAGGAATATCCTGTAAAACCAAACATACATTTAGCTGATGTCTTGCATGATGCATTGACACATGTACAGATACAAAGTCGTCACAAAAAAATTATTTGTACTACTAGCCCAGAGACAAATACTTTGTTAGACAAATTTTACTAGTCCAGCAATAAGTCTGGTAGCCTCTGGCGCCAGACTAGTAAGTTTTCACGAAGCCTGGACACATATAAGATCAAGTCTCTGACTTAAAAATAGCATCAAGAAAGCAATCATCAGAGAGATAAATCAATACAACATGACTCACATAAAATTTTGAGATCATCTGCACTTAAAACATAATGTATATATGTCTTAAGAACTTACCATCTTGAACTCTAATGATGTAAGAATACATTGTGGTCCTAAGATCCTACAAATATTCATAAAAGTCATCATATATTGCCTTGACTTCCAGAATTTCTCTCTTAATATTCACTAGTCTCTAGTTCCAATACTAGAAATGATAATTCTTGCGACATTTTTAGATAAACTAGGAGTGTTCACAAGAACATATATGTCATTTGAAATCGATTCTCAAACATATGACTCATAACTGACAGACAAATAGATGGACAGAAACTTGATAAAGTAAATCTGTGATTCCTATTGAATTGTATTCTATGATTATACATTATACAATTGAACCTCATATAACCATGGTTCGTTATTTAACTTCTGTTATTTCACCTAAATACATTTTCCATGCACATACTTGTATTTTCTGATTACATAAATCACACTGTTTCACAGATAAAATATGAGAAAATGAACAAAACACAGTTTTAATGACAAAGAGAATACAGGCTTAACTTTACATGTGCTGGTTCAAATCTTTAAATAAAATCATTATTACTTCTAATTCTAAAACTACTCTCAAGTTGAAAACACTGTGATTGTGTAAGACTTATCAAACATATAGGATGTACCTGTACTTTAAATACAAAAGTGTTGACTCATGAATTAAAAAATAACTGAACACAAATTTATATACATTTTGAAAATATGAAAATATTTAACCTGCAACCTATACTCTTGATATGGTTGAAAGCAGCTGAATAAAAAGGATCAAACAAGTAAATGCAGTTCTTTTCTTTCTGTTTGACCTTCATGCACTTAGACTCATGGAACCATTGTGGCTTAAACCCCTCTTCTATCAGACTCTACAATAAATTATTTACTTTGATTCATTTAATATGTAACACACAGCTTCATTGGTTGACAGTTTTCAATTTGAGACGTTTTAATCCTAGCATTTATGCCTTGCAATCAACAATGACCCTGCAGTCATAGTAATACCCATGTTGATGTTATGAATCTATGTTTAAAGCGTGTTTTAGAACATTGAATTAGCATGGGGATAGCTCATTTGTGTTGGAGTAATTTGCAAGCATAAATTGCCTCATTTTATAGTGACAAATACCCATTTTATCACTTGGTTAATTGGTTGCTGTAAAACAAATTTGCCTCTATAATGTAAATTATACAACTTTTTTTGCAAATGACTCAAACACAAACATGATCCCCTTATTGTTACAGACATAATTTTTTCTTGTTTTGGGGGGGTGGGTTGACATCTTGAAAAGCAGCCATGGTATAAGGGCACAAATGCCCAAGGAACAAAACAAGCTCCCAAGTAAAGCATACCAAGGGACAAGGAATACAAGAACAAATATCTAGAGACAAACTCCCTAGTAAAACCTACCAAAGCACAAGTACTACAGGGACAGGTATCTACAGACAAGCTCCATAGTAAAACCTACCAAAGCACAAGTACCACAGGAACATGTACATCTATCTACAGACAAGCTCCCAAGTAAAACCTACCAAAGTACAAGTACCACAGGAACATGTATTTAAAGACAAACTTCCTAGTAAAACCTACCAAAGGACAAGTACCACAGGGACAGGTATCTAAAGACAAACTTCCTAATAAAACCTACATCTACCAAAGGACAAGTACGATAAGAAAAGGTATCTAAAGACAAACTCCATAGTAAAACCTACATCTACCAAAGGACAAGTACCATAGGAACAGGTATCTAAAGACAAACTCCATAGTAAAACCTACATCTACCAAAGGACAAGTACCATAGGAACAGGTATCTAAAGACAAACTCCATAGTAAAACCTACATCTACCAAAGGACAAGTACAATAGGAACAGGTATCTAAAGACAAACTCCATAGTAAAACCTATATCTACCAAAGGACAAGTACCATAGGAACAGGTATCTAAAGACAAACTCCATAGTAAAACCTACATCTACCAAAGGACAAGTACGATAAGAAAAGGTATCTAAAGACAAACTCCATAGTAAAACCTACATCTACCAAAGGACAAGTACCATAGGAAAAGGTATCTAAAGACAATCTCCATAGTAAAACCTACATCTACCAAAGGACAAGTACCATAGGAACAGGTATCTAAAGACAAACTCCATAGTAAAACCTACATCTACCAAAGGACAAGTACCATAGGAACAGGTATCTAAAGACAAACTCCATAGTAAAACCTACATCTACCAAAGGACAAGTACCATAGGAACAGGTATCTAAAGACAAACTCCATAGTAAAACCTACATCTACCAAAGGACAAGTACGATAAGAAAAGGTATCTAAAGACAAACTCCATAGTAAAACCTACATCTACCAAAGGACAAGTACCATAGGAAATAAAGGTATCTAAAGACAATCTCCATAGTAAAACCTACATCTACCAAAGGACAAGCACCATAGGAACAGGTATCTAAAGACAAACTCCATAGTAAAACCTACATCTACCAAAGGACAAGTACCATAGGAAAAGATATCTAAAGACAAACTCCAAAGTAAAACCTACATCTACCAAAGGACAAGTACCATAGGAAAAGGTATCTAAAGACAAACTCCAAAGTAAAACCTACATCTACCAAAGGACAAGTACTATAGGAAAAGGTATCTAAAGACAAACTCCTTAGTAAAACCTACATCTACCAAAGGACAAGTACAATAGGAAAAGGTATCTAAAGACAAACTCCAAAGTAAAACCTACATCTACCAAAGGACAAGTACCATAGGAACAGGTATCTAAAGACAAACTCCAAAGTAAAACCTACATCTACCAAAGGACAAGTACCATAGGAAAAGGTATCTAAAGACAAACTCCAAAGTAAAACCTACATCTACCAAAGGACAAGTACCATAGGAAAAGGTATCTAAAGACAAACTCCAAAGTAAAACCTACATCTACCAAAGGACAAGTACCATAGGAACAGGTACCTAAAGACAAACTCCATAGTAAAACCTACATCTACCAAAGGACAAGTCCCATACGAACAGGTATCTAAAGACAAACTCCATAGTAAAACCTACATCTACCAAAGGACAAGTACCATAGAAAAAGGTATCTAAAGACAAACTCCATAGTAAAACCTACATCTACCAAAGGACAAGTACCATAGGAACAGGTATCTAAAGACAAACTCCATAGTAAAACCTACATCTACCAAAGGACAAGTACCATAGGAAAAGGTACCTAAAGACAAACTCCATAGTAAAACCTACATCTACCAAAGGACAAGTCCCATAGGAAAAGGTATCTAAAGACAAACTCCATAGTAAAACCTACATCTACCAAAGGACAAGTACCATAGGAACAGGTACCTAAAGACAAACTCCATAGTAAAACCTACATCTACCAAAGGACAAGTACCATAGGAACAGGTATCTAAAGACAAACTCCATAGTAAAACCTACATCTACCAAAGGACAAGTACCATAGGAACAGGTACCTAAAGACAAACCCCATAGTAAAACCTACATCTACCAAAGGACAAGTACCATAGGAAAAGGTACCTAAAGACAAACTCCATAGTAAAACCTACATCTACCAAAGGACAAGTACCATAGGAACAGGTATCTAAAGACAAACTCCATAGTAAAACCTACATCTACCAAAGGACAAGTACCATAGGAAAAGGTATCTAAAGACAAACTCCAAAGTAAAACCTACATCTACCAAAGGACAAGTACCATAGGAAAAGGTATCTAAAGACAAACTCCATAGTAAAACCTACATCTACCAAAGGACAAGTACCATAGGAACAGGTATCTAAAGACAAACTCCATAGTAAAACCTACATCTACCAAAGGACAAGTACCATAGGAAAAGGTATCTAAAGACAAACTCCATAGTAAAACCTACATCTACCAAAGGACAAGTACCATAGGAACAGGTATCTAAAGACAAACTCCATAGTAAAACCTACATCTACCAAAGGACAAGTACCATAGGAACAGGTACCTAAAGACAAACTCCATAGTAAAACCTACATCTACCAAAGGACAAGTACGATAAGAAAAGGTATCTAAAGACAAACTCCATAGTAAAACCTACATCTACCAAAGGACAAGTACCATAGGAAAAGGTATCTAAAGACAAACTCCACAGTAAAACCTACATCTACCAAAGGACAAGTACCATAGGAACAGGTATCTAATGACAAACTCCATAGTAAAACCTACATCTACCAAAGGACAAGTACCATAGGAACAGGTATCTAAAGACAAACTCCATAGTAAAACCTACATCTACCAAAGGACAAGTACCATAGGAACAGGTATCTAAAGACAAACTCCATAGTAAAACCTACATCTACCAAAGGACAAGTACCATAGGAACAGGTATCTAAAGACAAACTCCATAGTAAAACCTACATCTACCAAAGGACAAGTACCATAGGAAAAGGTATCTAAAGACAAACTCCATAGTAAAACCTACATCTACCAAAGGACAAGTACCATAGGAACAGGTATCTAAAGACAATCTCCATAGTAAAACCTACATCTACCAAAGGACAAGTACCATAGGAACAGGTATCTAAAGACAAACTCCATAGTAAAACCTACATCTACCAAAGGACAAGTACCATAGGAAAAGGTATCTAAAGACAAACTCCATAGTAAAACCTAAATCTACCAAAGGACAAGTACCATAGGAAAAGGTATCTAAAGACAAACTCCATAGTAAAACCTACATCTAACAAAGGACAAGTACCATAGGAAAAGGTATCTAATCACAAACTCCATAGTAAAACCTACATCTACCAAAGGACAAGTACAATAGGAAAAGGTATCTAAAGACAAACTCCATAGTAAAACCTACATCTACCAAAGGACAGGTACCATAGAAAAAGGTATCTAATCACAAACTCCATAGTAAAACCTACATCTACCAAAGGACAAGTACCATAGAAAAAGGTATCTAATCACAAACTCCATAGTAAAACCTACATCTACCAAAGGACAAGTACCATAGGAAACGGTATCTAAAGACAAACTCCATAGTAAAACCTACATCTACCAAAGGACAAGTACGATAGGAAAAGGTATCTAAAGACAAACTCCATAGTAAAACCTACATCTACCAAAGGACAAGTACCATAGGAAAAGGTATCTAAAGACAAACTCCATAGTAAAACCTACATCTACCAAAGGACAAGTACCATAGGAACAGGTATCTAAAGACAAACTCCATAGTAAAACCTACATCTACCAAAGGACAGGTACCATAGAAAAAGGTATCTAATCACAAACTCCATAGTAAAACCTACATCTACCAAAGGACAAGTACCATAGAAAAAGGTATCTAATCACAAACTCCATAGTAAAACCTACATCTACCAAAGGACAAGTACCATAGGAAAAGGTATCTAAAGACAAACTCCATAGTAAAACCTACATCTACCAAAGGACAAGTACCATAGGAAAAGATATCTAAGACAAACTCCATAGTAAAACCTACATCTACCAAAGGACAGGTACCATAGAAAAAGGTATCTAAAGACAAACTCCATAGTAAAACCTACATCTACCAAAGGACAAGTACCATAGGAAAAGGTATCTAATCACAAACTCCATAGTAAAACCTACATCTACCAAAGGACAAGTACAATAGGAAAAGGTATCTAAAGACAAACTCCATAGTAAAACCTACATCTACCAAAGGACAGGTACCATAGAAAAAGGTATCTAATCACAAACTCCATAGTAAAACCTACATCTACCAAAGGACAAGTACCATAGAAAAAGGTATCTAATCACAAACTCCATAGTAAAACCTACATCTACCAAAGGACAAGTACCATAGGAAACGGTATCTAAAGACAAACTCCATAGTAAAACCTACATCTACCAAAGGACAAGTACGATAGGAAAAGGTATCTAAAGACAAACTCCATAGTAAAACCTACATCTACCAAAGGACAAGTACCATAGGAAAAGGTATCTAAAGACAAACTCCATAGTAAAACCTACATCTACCAAAGGACAAGTACCATAGGAACAGGTATCTAAAGACAAACTCCATAGTAAAACCTACATCTACCAAAGGACAGGTACCATAGAAAAAGGTATCTAATCGCAAACTCCATAGTAAAACCTACATCTACCAAAGGACAGGTACCATAGAAAAAGGTATCTAAAGACAAACTCCATAGTAAAACCTACATCTACCAAAGGACAAGTACCATAGGAAAAGGTATCTAAAGACAAACTCCATAGTAAAACCTACATCTACCAAAGGACAAGTACAATAGGAAAAGGTATCTAATCACAAACTCCATAGTAAAACCTACATCTACCAAACGACAAGTCCCATAGGAAAAGGTATCTAAAGACAAACTCCATAGTAAAACCTACATCTACCAAAGGACAAGTCCCATAGGAAAAGGTACCTAAAGACAAACTCCATAGTAAAACCTACATCTACCAAAGGACAAGTACCATAGGAAAAGGTATCTAAAGACAAACTCCATAGTAAAACCTACATCTACCAAAGGAAAAGTACCATAGGAAAAGGTATCTAAAGACAAACTCCATAGTAAAACCTACATCTACCAAAGGACAAGTACCATAGGAAAAGGTATCTAAAGACAAACTCCATAGTAAAACCTACATCTACCAAAGGACAAGTACCATAGGAACAGGTACCTAAAGACAAACTCCATAGTAAAACCTACATCTACCAAAGGACAAGTACCATAGGAACAGGTATCTAAAGACAAACTCCATAGTAAAACCTACATCTACCAAAGGACAAGTACCATAGGAACAGGTACCTAAAGACAAACTCCATAGTAAAACCTACATCTACCAAAGGACAAGTACCATAGGAAAAGGTATCTAAAGACAAACTCCATAGTAAAACCTACATCTACCAAAGGACAAGTACCATAGGAACAGGTACCTAAAGACAAACTCCATAGTAAAACCTACATCTACCAAAGGACAAGTACCATAGGAAAAGGTATCTAAAGACAAACTCCATAGTAAAACCTACATCTACCAAAGGACAAGTACCATAGGAAACGATATCTAAGACAAACTCCATAGTAAAACCTACATCTACCACAGGACAGGTACCATAGAAAAAGGTATCTAAAGACAAACTCCATAGTAAAACCTACATCTACCAAAGGACAAGTACCATAGGAAAAGGTATCTAATCACAAACTCCATAGTAAAACCTACATCTACCAAAGGACAAGTACAATAGGAAAAGGTATCTAAAGACAAACTCCATAGTAAAACCTACATCTACCAAAGGACAGGTACCATAGAAAAAGGTATCTAATCACAAACTCCATAGTAAAACCTACATCTACCAAAGGACAAGTACCATAGAAAAAGGTATCTAATCACAAACTCCATAGTAAAACCTACATCTACCAAAGGACAAGTACCATAGGAAACGGTATCTAAAGACAAACTCCATAGTAAAACCTACATCTACCAAAGGACAAGTACGATAGGAAAAGGTATCTAAAGACAAACTCCATAGTAAAACCTACATCTACCAAAGGACAAGTACCATAGGAACAGGTATCTAAAGACAAACTCCATAGTAAAACCTACATCTACCAAAGGACAGGTACCATAGAAAAAGGTATCTAATCACAAACTCCATAGTAAAACCTACATCTACCAAAGGACAGGTACCATAGAAAAAGGTATCTAAAGACAAACTCCATAGTAAAACCTACATCTACCAAAGGACAAGTACCATAGGAAAAGGTATCTAAAGACAAACTCCATAGTAAAACCTACATCTACCAAAGGACAAGTACCATAGGAAAAGGTATCTAAAGACAAACTCCATAGTAAAACCTACATCTACCAAAGGACAAATACCATAGGAACAGGTATCTAAAGACAAACTCCATAGTAAAACCTACATCTACCAAAGGACAAGTCCCATAGGAACAGGTATCTAAAGACAAACTCCATAGTAAAACCTACATCTACCAAAGGACAAGTACCATAGGAAAAGGTATCTAAAGACAAACTCCATAGTAAAACCTACATCTACCAAAGGACAAGTACGATAGGAAAGTTATCTAAAGACAAACTCCATAGTAAAACCTACATCTACCAAAGGACAAGTACCATAGGAACAGGTATCTAAAGACAAACTCCATAGTAAAACCTACATCTACCAAAGGACAAGTACGATAAGAAAAGGTATCTAAAGACAAACTCCATAGTAAAACCTACATCTACCAAAGGACAAGTACCATAGGAAAAGGTATCTAAAGACTAACTCCATAGTAAAACTTACATCTACCAAAGGACAAGTACCATAGGAACAGGTACCTAAAGACAAACTCCATAGTAAAACCTACATCTACCAAAGGACAAGTACCATAGGAACAGGTATCTAAAGACAAACTCCATAGTAAAACCTACATCTACCAAAGGACAAGTCCCATAGGAACAGGTATCTAAAGACAAACTCCATAGTAAAACCTACATCTACCAAAGGACAAGTACCATAGGAAAAGGTATCTAATCACAAACTCCATAGTAAAACCTACATCTACCAAAGGACAAGTACCATAGGAAAAGGTATCTAAAAACAAACTCCATAGGAAAACCTACATCTACCAAAGGACAAGTACAATAAGAAAAGGTATCTAAAGACAAACTCCATAGTAAAACCTACATCTACCAAAGGACAAGTACCATAGGAACAGGTATCTAAAGACAAACTCCATAGTAAAACCTACATCTACCAAAGGACAAGTACCATAGGAACAGGTATCTAAAGACAAACTCCATAGTAAAACCTACATCTACCAAAGGACAAGTCCCATAGGAAAAGGTATCTAAAGACAAACTCCATAGTAAAACCTACATCTACCAAAGGACAAGTACCATAGGAACAGGTATCTAAAGAGAAACTCCATAGTAAAACCTACATCTACCAAAGGACAAGTACCATAGGAACAGGTATCTAAAGACAAACTCTATAGTAAAACCTACATCTACCAAAGGACAAGTACCTTAGGAACAGGTATCTAAAGACAAACTCCATAGTAAAACCTACATCTACCAAAGGACAAGTACCATAGGAACAGGTACCTAAAGACAAACTCCATAGTAAAACCTACATCTACCAAAGGACAAGTACCATAGGAAAAGGTATCTAAAGACAAACTCCATAGTAAAATCTACATCTACCAAAGGACAAGTACCATAGGAAAAGATATCTAAGACAAACTCCATAGTAAAACCTACATCTACCAAAGGACAGGTACCATAGAAAAAGGTATCTAAAGACAAACTCCATAGTAAAACCTACATCTACCAAAGGACAAGTACCATAGGAAAAGGTATCTAATCACAAACTCCATAGTAAAACCTACATCTACCAAAGGACAAGTACAATAGGAAAAGGTATCTAAAGACAAACTCCATAGTAAAACCTACATCTACCAAAGGACAGGTACCATAGAAAAAGGTATCTAATCACAAACTCCATAGTAAAACCTACATCTACCAAAGGACAAGTACCATAGAAAAAGGTATCTAATCACAAACTCCATAGTAAAACCTACATCTACCAAAGGACAAGTACCATAGGAAACGGTATCTAAAGACAAACTCCATAGTAAAACCTACATCTACCAAAGGACAAGTACGATAGGAAAAGGTATCTAAAGACAAACTCCATAGTAAAACCTACATCTACCAAAGGACAAGTACCATAGGAACAGGTATCTAAAGACAAACTCCATAGTAAAACCTACATCTACCAAAGGACAGGTACCATAGAAAAAGGTATCTAATCACAAACTCCATAGTAAAACCTACATCTACCAAAGGACAGGTACCATAGAAAAAGGTATCTAAAGACAAACTCCATAGTAAAACCTACATCTACCAAAGGACAAGTACCATAGGAAAAGGTATCTAAAGACAAACTCCATAGTAAAACCTACATCTATCAAAGGACAAGTACCATAGGAAAAGGTATCTAAAGACAAACTCCATAGTAAAACCTACATCTACCAAAGGACAAATACCATAGGAACAGGTATCTAAAGACAAACTCCATAGTAAAACCTACATCTACCAAAGGACAAGTCCCATAGGAACAGGTATCTAAAGACAAACTCCATAGTAAAACCTACATCTACCAAAGGACAAGTACCATAGGAAAAGGTATCTAAAGACAAACTCCATAGTAAAACCTACATCTACCAAAGGACAAGTACCATAGGAAAAGGTATCTAAAGACAAACTCCATAGTAAAACCTACATCTACCAAAGGACAAATACCATAGGAACAGGTATCTAAAGACAAACTCCATAGTAAAACCTACATCTACCAAAGGACAAGTCCCATAGGAACAGGTATCTAAAGACAAACTCCATAGTAAAACCTACATCTACCAAAGGACAAGTACCATAGGAAAAGGTATCTAAAGACAAACTCCATAGTAAAACCTACATCTACCAAAGGACAAGTACGATAGGAAAGTTATCTAAAGACAAACTCCATAGTAAAACCTACATCTACCAAAGGACAAGTACCATAGGAACAGGTATCTAAAGACAAACTCCATAGTAAAACCTACATCTACCAAAGGACAAGTACGATAAGAAAAGGTATCTAAAGACAAACTCCATAGTAAAACCTACATCTACCAAAGGACAAGTACCATAGGAAAAGGTATCTAAAGACTAACTCCATAGTAAAACCTACATCTACCAAAGGACAAGTACCATAGGAACAGGTACCTAAAGACAAACTCCATAGTAAAACCTACATCTACCAAAGGACAAGTACCATAGGAACAGGTATCTAAAGACAAACTCCATAGTAAAACCTACATCTACCAAAGGACAAGTCCCATAGGAACAGGTATCTAAAGACAAACTCCATAGTAAAACCTACATCTACCAAAGGACAAGTACCATAGGAAAAGGTATCTAATCACAAACTCCATAGTAAAACCTACATCTACCAAAGGACAAGTACCATAGGAAAAGGTATCTAAAAACAAACTCCATAGGAAAACCTACATCTACCAAAGGACAAGTACAATAAGAAAAGGTATCTAAAGACAAACTCCATAGTAAAACCTACATCTACCAAAGGACAAGTACCATAGGAACAGGTATCTAAAGACAAACTCCATAGTAAAACCTACATCTACCAAAGGACAAGTACCATAGGAACAGGTATCTAAAGACAAACTCCATAGTAAAACCTACATCTACCAAAGGACAAGTCCCATAGGAAAAGGTATCTAAAGACAAACTCCATAGTAAAACCTACATCTACCAAAGGACAAGTACCATAGGAACAGGTATCTAAAGAGAAACTCCATAGTAAAACCTACATCTACCAAAGGACAAGTACCATAGGAACAGGTATCTAAAGACAAACTCTATAGTAAAACCTACATCTACCAAAGGACAAGTACCTTAGGAACAGGTATCTAAAGACAAACTCCATAGTAAAACCTACATCTACCAAAGGACAAGTACCATAGGAACAGGTACCTAAAGACAAACTCCATAGTAAAACCTACATCTACCAAAGGACAAGTACCATAGGAAAAGGTATCTAAAGACAAACTCCATAGTAAAACCTACATCTACCAAAGGACAAGTACCATAGGAAAAGATATCTAAGACAAACTCCATAGTAAAACCTACATCTACCAAAGTACAGGTACCATAGAAAAAGGTATCTAAAGACAAACTCCATAGTAAAACCTACATCTACCAAAGGACAAGTACCATAGGAAAAGGTATCTAATCACAAACTCCATAGTAAAACCTACATCTACCAAAGGACAAGTACAATAGGAAAAGGTATCTAAAGACAAACTCCATAGTAAAACCTACATCTACCAAAGGACAGGTACCATAGAAAAAGGTATCTAATCACAAACTCCATAGTAAAACCTACATCTACCAAAGGACAAGTACCATAGAAAAAGGTATCTAATCACAAACTCCATAGTAAAACCTACATCTACCAAAGGACAAGTACCATAGGAAACGGTATCTAAAGACAAACTCCATAGTAAAACCTACATCTACCAAAGGACAAGTACGATAGGAAAAGGTATCTAAAGACAAACTCCATAGTAAAACCTACATCTACCAAAGGACAAGTACCATAGGAACAGGTATCTAAAGACAAACTCCATAGTAAAACCTACATCTACCAAAGGACAGGTACCATAGAAAAAGGTATCTAATCACAAACTCCATAGTAAAACCTACATCTACCAAAGGACAGGTACCATAGAAAAAGGTATCTAAAGACAAACTCCATAGTAAAACCTACATCTACCAAAGGACAAGTACCATAGGAAAAGGTATCTAAAGACAAACTCCATAGTAAAACCTACATCTATCAAAGGACAAGTACCATAGGAAAAGGTATCTAAAGACAAACTCCATAGTAAAACCTACATCTACCAAAGGACAAATACCATAGGAACAGGTATCTAAAGACAAACTCCATAGTAAAACCTACATCTACCAAAGGACAAGTCCCATAGGAACAGGTATCTAAAGACAAACTCCATAGTAAAACCTACATCTACCAAAGGACAAGTACCATAGGAAAAGGTATCTAAAGACAAACTCCATAGTAAAACCTACATCTACCAAAGGACAAGTACGATAGGAAAGTTATCTAAAGACAAACTCCATAGTAAAACCTACATCTACCAAAGGACAAGTACCATAGGAACAGGTATCTAAAGACAAACTCCATAGGAAAACCTACATCTACCAAAGGACAAGTACGATAAGAAAAGGTATCTAAAGACAAACTCCATAGTAAAACCTACATCTACCAAAGGACAAGTACCATAGGAAAAGGTATCTAAAGACTAACTCCATAGTAAAACCTACATCTACCAAAGGACAAGTACCAAAGGAACAGGTACCTAAAGACAAACTCCATAGTAAAACCTACATCTACCAAAGGACAAGTACCATAGGAACAGGTATCTAAAGACAAACTCCATAGTAAAACCTACATCTACCAAAGGACAAGTCCCATAGGAACAGGTATCTAAAGACAAACTCCATAGTAAAACCTACATCTACCAAAGGACAAGTACCATAGGAAAAGGTATCTAATCAAAAACTCCATAGTAAAACCTACATCTACCAAAGGACAAGTACCATAGGAAAAGGTATCTAAAAACAAACTCCATAGGAAAACCTACATCTACCAAAGGACAAGTACAATAAGAAAAGGTATCTAAAGACAAACTCCATAGTAAAACCTACATCTACCAAAGGACAAGTACCATAGGAACAGGTATCTAAAGACAAACTCCATAGTAAAACCTACATCTACCAAAGGACAAGTACCATAGGAACAGGTATCTAAAGACAAACTCCATAGTAAAACCTACATCTACCAAAGGACAAGTCCCATAGGAAAAGGTATATAAAGACAAACTCCATAGTAAAACCTACATCTACCAAAGGACAAGTACCATAGGAACAGGTATCTAAAGAGAAACTCCATAGTAAAACCTACATCTACCAAAGGACAAGTACCATAGGAACAGGTATCTAAAGACAAACTCCATAGTAAAACCTACATCTACCAAAGGACAAGTACCTTAGGAACAGGTATCTAAAGACAAACTCCATAGTAAAACCTACATCTACCAAAGGACAAGTACCATAGGAACAGGTACCTAAAGACAAACTCCATAGTAAAACCTACATCTACCAAAGGACAAGTACCATAGGAAAAGGTATCTAAAGACAAACTCCATAGTAAAACCTACATCTACCAAAGGACAAGTACCATAGGAACAGGTACCTAAAGACAAACTCCATAGTAAAACCTACATCTACCAAAGGACAAGTACCATAGTAAAAGGTATCTAAAGACAAACTCCATAGTAAAACCTACATCTACCAAAGGACAAGTACCATAGGAACAGGTATCTAAAGACAAACTCCATAGTAAAATCTACATCTACCAAAGGACAAGTACCATAGGAAAAGGTATCTAAAGACAAACTCCATAGTAAAACCTACATCTACCAAAGGACAAGTACCATAGGAAAAGGTATCTAAAGATAAACTCCATAGTAAAACCTACATCTACCAAAGGACAAGTACCATAGGAAAAGGTATCTAAAGACAAACTCCATAGTAAAACCTACATCTACCAAAGGACAAGTACCATAGGAACAGGTATCTAAAGACAAACTCCATAGTAAAACCTACATCTACCAAAGGACAAGTACCATAGGAACAGGTACCTAAAGACAAACTCCATAGTAAAACCTACATCTACCAAAGGACAAGTACCATAGGAAAAGGTATCTAAAGACAAACTCCATAGTAAAACCTACATCTACCAAAGGACAAGTACCATAGGAACAGGTACCTAAAGACAAACTCCATAGTAAAACCTACATCTACCAAAGGACAAGTACCATAGGAACAGGTACCTAAAGACAAACTCCATAGTAAAACCTACATCTACCAAAGGACAAGTACCATAGGAACAGGTACCTAAAGACAAACTCCATAGTAAAACCTACATCTACCAAAGGGCAAGTACGATAAGAAAAGGTATCTAAAGACAAACTCCATAGTAAAACCTACATCTACCAAAGGACAAGTACCATAGGAAAAGGTATCTAAAGACAAACTCCACAGTAAAACCTACATCTACCAAAGGACAAGTACCATAGGAACAGGTATCTAAAGACAAACTCCATAGTAAAACCTACATCTACCAAAGGACAAGTACCATAGGAAAAGGTATCTAAAGACAAACTCCATAGTAAAACCTACATCTACCAAAGGACAAGTACCATAGGAACAGGTATCTAAAGACAATCTCCATAGTAAAACCTACATCTACCAAAGGACAAGTACCATAGGAACAGGTATCTAAAGACAAACTCCATAGTAAAACCTACATCTACCAAAGGACAAGTACCATAGGAAAAGGTATCTAAAGACAAACTCCATAGTAAAACCTACATCTACCAAAGGACAAGTACCATAGGAAAAGGTATCTAAAGACAAACTCCATAGTAAAACCTACATCTAACAAAGGACAAGTACCATAGGAAAAGGTATCTAATCACAAACTCCATAGTAAAACCTACATCTACCAAAGGACAAGTACAATAGGAAAAGGTATCTAAAGACAAACTCCATAGTAAAACCTACATCTACCAAAGGACAGGTACCATAGAAAAAGGTATCTAATCACAAACTCCATAGTAAAACCTACATCTACCAAAGGACAAGTACCATAGAAAAAGGTATCTAATCACAAACTCCATAGTAAAACCTACATCTACCAAAGGACAAGTACCATAGGAAACGGTATCTAAAGACAAACTCCATAGTAAAACCTACATCTACCAAAGGACAAGTACGATAGGAAAAGGTATCTAAAGACAAACTCCATAGTAAAACCTACATCTACCAAAGGACAAGTACCATAGGAAAAGGTATCTAAAGACAAACTCCATAGTAAAACCTACATCTACCAAAGGACAAGTACCATAGGAACAGGTATCTAAAAACAAACTCCATAGTAAAACCTACATCTACCAAAGGACAGGTACCATAGAAAAAGGTATCTAATCACAAACTCCATAGTAAAACCTACATCTACCAAAGGACAAGTACCATAGAAAAAGGTATCTAATCACAAACTCCATAGTAAAACCTACATCTACCAAAGGACAAGTACCATAGGAAAAGGTATCTAAAGACAAACTCCATAGTAAAACCTACATCTACCAAAGGACAAGTACCATAGGAAAAGATATCTAAGACAAACTCCATAGTAAAACCTACATCTACCAAAGGACAGGTACCATAGAAAAAGGTATCTAAAGACAAACTCCATAGTAAAACCTACATCTACCAAAGGACAAGTACCATAGGAAAAGGTATCTAATCACAAACTCCATAGTAAAACCTACATCTACCAAAGGACAAGTACAATAGGAAAAGGTATCTAAAGACAAACTCCATAGTAAAACCTACATCTACCAAAGGACAGGTACCATAGAAAAAGGTATCTAATCACAAACTCCATAGTAAAACCTACATCTACCAAAGGACAAGTACCATAGAAAAAGGTATCTAATCACAAACTCCATAGTAAAACCTACATCTACCAAAGGACAAGTACCATAGGAAACGGTATCTAAAGACAAACTCCATAGTAAAACCTACATCTACCAAAGGACAAGTACGATAGGAAAAAGGTATCTAAAGACAAACTCCATAGTAAAACCTACATCTACCAAAGGACAAGTACCATAGGAAAAGGTATCTAAAGACAAACTCCATAGTAAAACCTACATCTACCAAAGGACAAGTACCATAGGAACAGGTATCTAAAGACAAACTCCATAGTAAAACCTACATCTACCAAAGGACAGGTACCATAGAAAAAGGTATCTAATCACAAACTCCATAGTAAAACCTACATCTACCAAAGGACAGGTACCATAGAAAAAGGTATCTAAAGACAAACTCCATAGTAAAACCTACATCTACCAAAGGACAAGTACCATAGGAAAAGGTATCTAAAGACAAACTCCATAGTAAAACCTACATCTACCAAAGGACAAGTACAATAGGAAAAGGTATCTAATCACAAACTCCATAGTAAAACCTACATCTACCAAAGGACAAGTCCCATAGGAAAAGGTATCTAAAGACAAACTCCATAGTAAAACCTACATCTACCAAAGGACAAGTCCCATAGGAAAAGGTACCTAAAGACAAACTCCATAGTAAAACCTACATCTACCAAAGGACAAGTACCATAGGAAAAGGTATCTAAAGACAAACTCCATAGTAAAACCTACATCTACCAAAGGACAAGTACCATAGGAAAAGGTATCTAAAGACAAACTCCATAGTAAAACCTACATCTAAAAAAGGACAAGTACCATAGGAAAAGGTATCTAAAGACAAACTCCATAGTAAAACCTACATCTACCAAAGGACAAGTACCATAGGAACAGGTACCTAAAGACAAACTCCATAGTAAAACCTACATCTACCAAAGGACAAGTACCATAGGAACAGGTATCTAAAGACAAACTCCATAGTAAAACCTACATCTACCAAAGGACAAGTACCATAGGAACAGGTACCTAAAGACAAACTCCATAGTAAAACCTACATCTACCAAAGGACAAGTACCATAGAAACAGGTATCTAAAGACAAACTCCATAGTAAAACCTACATCTACCAAAGGACAAGTACCATAGGAAAAGGTATCTAAAGACAAACTCCAAAGTAAAACCTACATCTACCAAAGGACAAGTACCATAGGAACAGGTACCTAAAGACAAACTCCATAGTAAAACCTACATCTACCAAAGGACAAGTACAATAGGAAAAGGTATCTAAAGACAAACTCCATAGTAAAACCTACATCTACCAAAGGACAAGTACCATAGGAAAAGGTATCTAAAGACAAACCCCATAGTAAAACCTACATCTACCAAAGGACAAGTCCCATAGGAACAGGTATCTAAAGACAAACTCCATAGTAAAACCTACATCTACCAAAGGACAAGTACCATAGGAAAAGGTATCTAAAGACAAACTCCATAGTAAAACCTACATCTACCAAAGGACAAGTACAATAGGAAAAGGTATCTAAAGACAAACTCCATAGTAAAACCTACATCTACCAAAGGACAAGTACCATAGGAAAAGGTATCTAAAGACAAACTCCATAGTAAAACCTACATCTACCAAAGGACAAATACCATAGGAACAGGTATCTAAAGACAAACTCCATAGTAAAACCTACATCTACCAAAGGACAAGTCCCATAGGAACAGGTATCTAAAGACAAACTCCATAGTAAAACCTACATCTACCAAAGGACAAGTACCATAGGAAAAGGTATCTAAAGACAAACTCCATAGTAAAACCTACATCTACCAAAGGACAAGTACGATAGGAAAGTTATCTAAAGACAAACTCCATAGTAAAACCTACATCTACCAAAGGACAAGTACCATAGGAACAGGTATCTAAAGACAAACTCCATAGTAAAACCTACATCTACCAAAGGACAAGTACGATAAGAAAAGGTATCTAAAGACAAATTCCATAGTAAAACCTACATCTACCAAAGGACAAGTACCATAGGAAAAGGTATCTAAAGACTAACTCCATAGTAAAACCTACATCTACCAAAGGACAAGTACCATAGGAACAGGTACCTAAAGACAAACTCCATAGTAAAACCTACATCTACCAAAGGACAAGTACCATAGGAACAGATATCTAAAGACAAACTCCATAGTAAAACCTACATCTACCAAAGGACAAGTCCCATAGGAACAGGTATCTAAAGACAAACTCCATAGTAAAACCTACATCTACCAAAGGACAAGTACCATAGGAAAAGGTATCTAATCACAAACTCCATAGTAAAACCTACATCTACCAAAGGACAAGTACCATAGGAAAAGGTATCTAAAAACAAACTCCATAGGAAAACCTACATCTACCAAAGGACAAGTACAATAAGAAAAGGTATCTAAAGACAAACTCCATAGTAAAACCTACATCTACCAAAGGACAAGTACCATAGGAACAGGTATCTAAAGACAAACTCCATAGTAAAACCTACATCTACCAAAGGACAAGTACCATAGGAACAGGTATCTAAAGACAAACTCCATAGTAAAACCTACATCTACCAATGGACAAGTCCCATAGGAAAAGGTATCTAAAGACAAACTCCATAGTAAAACCTACATCTACCAAAGGACAAGTACCATAGGAACAGGTATCTAAAGAGAAACTCCATAGTAAAACCTACATCTACCAAAGGACAAGTACCATAGGAACAGGTATCTAAAGACAAACTCCATAGTAAAACCTACATCTACCAAAGGACAAGTACCTTAGGAACAGGTATCTAAAGACAAACTCCATAGTAAAACCTACATCTACCAAAGGACAAGTACCATAGGAACAGGTACCTAAAGACAAACTCCATAGTAAAACCTACATCTACCAAAGGACAAGTACCATAGGAAAAGGTATCTAAAGACAAACTCCATAGTAAAACCTACATCTACCAAAGGACAAGTACCATAGGAACAGGTACCTAAAGACAAACTCCATAGTAAAACCTACATCTACCAAAGGACAAGTACCATAGTAAAAGGTATCTAAAGACAAACTCCATAGTAAAACCTACATCTACCAAAGGACAAGTACCATAGGAACAGGTATCTAAAGACAAACTCCATAGTAAAACCTACATCTACCAAAGGACAAGTACCATAGGAAAAGGTATCTAAAGACAAACTCCATAGTAAAACCTACATCTACCAAAGGACAAGTACCATAGGAAAAGGTATCTAAAGATAAACTCCATAGTAAAACCTACATCTACCAAAGGACAAGTACCATAGGAAAAGGTATCTAAAGACAAACTCCATAGTAAAACCTACATCTACCAAAGGACAAGTACCATAGGAACAGGTATCTAAAGACAAACTCCATAGTAAAACCTACATCTACCAAAGGACAAGTACCATAGGAACAGGTACCTAAAGACAAACTCCATAGTAAAACCTACATCTACCAAAGGACAAGTACCATAGGAACAGGTATCTAAAGACAAACTCCATAGTAAAACCTACATCTACCAAAGGACAAGTACCATAGGAACAGGTATCTAAAGACAAACTCTATAGTAAAACCTACATCTACCAAAGGACAAGTACCATAGGAAAAGGTACCTAAAGACAAACTCCATAGTAAAACCTACATCTACCAAAGGACAAGTACCATAGGAACAGGTACCTAAAGACAAACTCCATAGTAAAACCTACATCTACCAAAGGACAAGTACCATAGGAACAGGTATCTAAAGACAAACTCCATAGTAAAACCTACATCTACCAAATGACAAGTCCCATAGGAACAGGTATCTAAAGACAAACTCCATAGTAAAACCTACATCTACCAAAGGACAAGTCCCATAGGAACAGGTATCTAAAGACAAACTCCATAGTAAAACCTACATCTACCAAAGGACAAGTACCATAGAAAAAGGTATCTAAAAACAAACTCCATAGTAAAACCTACATCTACCAAAGGACAAGTACAATAGGAACAGGTATCTAAAGACAAACTCCATAGTAAAACCTACATCTACCAAAGGACAAGTACCATAGAAAAAGGTATCTAAAAACAAACTCCATAGTAAAACCTACATCTACCAAAGGACAAGTACAATAGGAAAAGGTATCTAAAGACAAACTCCATAGTAAAACCTACATCTACCAAAGGACAAGTACCATAGAAAAAGGTATCTAAAAACAAACTCCATAGTAAAACCTACATCTACCAAAGGACAAGTACAATAGGAACAGGTATCTAAAGACAAACTCCATAGTAAAACCTACATCTACCAAAGGACAAGTACCATAGGAACAGGTACCTAAAGACAAACTCCATAGTAAAACCTACATCTACCAAAGGACAAGTACCATAGGAAAAGGTACCTAAAGACAAACTCCATAGTAAAACCTACATCTACCAAAGGACAAGTACCATAGGAAAAGGTATTTAGAGACAAGCTCTCTAGTACATGGAACCCCTGGGTCATAAACCAAGCATGCAACTGTACTCCTTAAAGATTTGCACAATAAATCATTGTCTATGACAATGAATAAAGCAAATAATCATCATGTATGGTTTTCTTTAATAATAACAAATTTTATCTTGTTACAACAAAGTCCAAAAGTACAAAAAATGAGATGAAATGAAAGCTATACATACCTCTTTAGCCTTGACCATGGAAGCTGATGCATCATCTTCTGATGCATCGTCAGGAATCACAAGGAAAATCTGGAAATCCCCCATAAGTAACTTTAATTTCACCAGCACAGAAATGAACAGAGGCTTCCCCTTTGGCATCACATTGTGACTGTCTACCACTGTTGAAATAGAAACAGAATCTTGTTATATTTCACAGAATTTTTCATCAAGAAAGCAGCAAGTGTACGGTATAGCTGGATATGTTACTACCTAATCTGTTGATCTGTCATTGTATAATAAAAGCAGAAGTCCTCATAGACTGATAGAGTAACTTAATAAAGAAATAAATCTTTAGATTCCCATTACCTGTAACCTAAAGTAAATTTAAAGTGAGATCTGGTAACTGGAAATCCTAGAGGCACTTGCCATAATGTATAACCGATCATAATAGTATTATTTGATAACTGTGTAACATTGATGCAGTACTGCCAATACTCTGGTCTATCAAATTTGTGACATTCATAGAAAGAAGGTATTATTAAAATTAAAGTTACTTAGAGTTCATTCCAAATATTCCATTAACCTTTTTTGAAAATCGTTTTTCTTTATGTATTCAGCATTTCTTGTGATAAATTTCAAATGATCAAATAGTGTTTTATCTTAAGCAACTAGCATGGCGCCACACCATGCCCTTTATATGTGGCACCATACCCCTTTTCTGAGCGTCATGCCATTCTTTACCCTAAGTTATTACTTTATGAGACTAAAGAAAATCGATCTTCAGTGACGTAATATGAAACCCTCAAAAAGATCGTCATTTACAGGGCAAGTATATTATGATTATCGCTTCGGACATGCCCTCTTTAGAGTTTGGTAAACACTTTCCATACTACGTTACGTAATTGTCCAAGTCAGCTGTTTGACCCCCTAAATATCAACCGTAACCTGCATACTGCACTGCCTGCTACTTTTCGGGTGTTAATTGGGGCATTTTAATCAATGTTACCTTCTTTCAAATTATCAATATCAATTATTTTTCAAATATATGTATCATCAAAGTTAATAACACAAGAAAATAATGCAATCATAAACTAAATTTTTAAATGTATTTGGTGACAAAAGTCGCTAAATTAAGTGATCTTTTTATCCAAATACCACGTTAAAAAGCGCCTTTTTGATGGAGAAATTTGTGTGCCGTTTTTGATTCCTAGATTTAACACTATCAAAATTGTATATCGTGCAATCTTTATTGCTATGCAATCACTGTATAAATGTTGATAACAGAACTTAAAGAAATAAACACAAAAACTAAACACAGCCTTAGCAAAAGTTTTGAAAACTCACCAGACATTTTTCTAATTTTTTTTAAATTTATAAATAAATAACAGGAAAAAGTTGAAAATTTTACCAGACCAAAGGTACTTTTATCATCTGAACACTTTGACTAATACAACATAGAGCATTGACGGTGAAGTCTCAGGATGGTTAAGAATATTGCAATCACATGTTCAACTGAGATTGCTCACACTACAGAATAATTACCAGTGCTACATGTACTATTCTTCACCCGCTAACAATGAAAGAATCAGAAGCTACACCATTGGGTGTTTGTTTCAAAAACTAGATAACATTGTTATGCACAAACAATCTGCTCACCATAAAAGAACTGCTGATGTGATGTATACAGAAACAAATTAGTGTCGTCATCACTAGCTAATGAAGCCACTCCGATGCTGAGTTTAGTGACATTAGAAGTTTGTCAGTGGATGACAGGCGATATGAGAGGACGGCAGTCAGTCAGTGATTGTAGGTAACAGTCTGAGTCTGTTTATATTAGAGTATGTGACTCAGTCTGTAACAAGGGATCATAATCAGTTACTGACAGTAGGTGAAGGTCAATCCATGTCTGTTGATGTCAAGAGAAATGCATGTGGTGTCACCCGAGGAGTCCAAAGTGATTCTGAAATGTCAAAAAATTAAGACATTACAGTCAATATGATGAAATCACTTGCATTAGAAAATTATGTACGAATATCGTACAGGAGTTAATAAAGAATATGCAACTGAATGGTAGCTGTAAGAAATTTCCAACTGTGTATAAAAGAATAGATTCCAGATGTTTTTTTTATCGTTAGGTTTCTTTTTGTTAACAAAGAACGGGTTCCTGAATTTCACTACAGGCTCCTAGATTTAGATTCTGGCTGTAGATCTCTTTCCTTTAATTACAGTGTTGTAATGCTGGACGGCAAATTGATTAACTTTCCCTCCAAAGTTATTATGTCATTATGTAATTTGACATCATTCTGATCGATTTAGAGGGAATGTTAATGAAGTATAACGCTCAACTTTTGAGTACACTTCGTATTGGAAGAAGAAGAGAAGGATGATTTAACAATCCAAAGTTACAGCTCAGGAAAGTGGTCTATTTCTGCCCAATTTTCCATTCCCAATCGATAAATATTTTCAAAGTTCTTTCATTCTATAACCTATGAAAATCACTCATGGCTGGATGATCATTCTTAAACATTCCACTACTAATGCCTTACAATTATCTGTTAGAGAACATGAAGTATGACACTCATTTATGAGTACACTTTGTAATGGAAGAAGAAGAAGAAGAGAAATTCATTGACAAATAGTTCAAGATCAGAGATAATTCTAGCTACAATAAGAAAAAAATGTGTGATCAAACCTCAAATTTAAATACTAAAATAAGATATGACGTTAATACGGGATATCTGCAATGCTAAACATTTGTTGAAAGATTGTAAGTATATGTCTCATGTCTAACCATGCTCCACTAAGCTCAGAAAATGACACAGTCACTGTCACTGATAAACACCAAAATTTGGACAATGTGTTGACAATGACAACAATCAAGAATTTTGAATTCAGAGTTCTAGTTTTGAATAATTATAGTACAAATCAAAGTCAAAAATCATTTCCCTACCAGCTAGTTCATGTTTTGAAGAAAAAAGTCTGTTAAACCTCCTACTTGGTTACTTTCTTCAACTCCGGCATACCTTGCCCGCCATTTACAACTTTTGTTTTCGAATGAAAACCTCTATATACAGAAGAACCTAAAACGGACTCTAATAACACCGGGTTACATACTGTGTCAGTAGTGCCGGACAAAATGTTGCAAATCTACAATGCAGTTAAGCTATAGACCTATAAAAAGAAAAGTGCCGCTGATTCAGCAGGCTGTGGAAGGCACCCCTGACCAGCTACCTCATACTTTAATAGCACAACTCTGTTTTTTAGAAAATTTACAGTTTAAATCGACAACAGATCCCGGCCAAGGATGCGATATTTAATAAATTTCTTTGGTCCACACACAAAGGTGAATTATGTTCCAATTAGGCATAGACTCAAACTATTGTACTTGTTTCATTTTTATCATTTATTCATTCATTTGTTCGCTTCTCTATTCATTAATTAATGTATTATTCCATCCATCCAGCTACATCATACTTTCATGCGCGGATACAGAGGG